>JAUBNQ010000003.1:20348316-20362830 GCA_032353495.1 Ctenopoma kingsleyae | reverse complement strand
TTAGCCTAAAGAAGCTGTTTTTAAAAAATATTTTTGTGTTTTCTAATACTGTGTACATATTTCCTATATTTTCTAGTTGTATTCTATAATAAAGAGACTAAGAAATAAAAACATATATGGTCATAATAGCATTACAAAAACAACAAATCTAACGGTGGCCTCAGATTTTTGCACAGTACTGTATCTAACAATGACCTTTTTGAACCCTTTCAGTCTGCTTTTAAGTCTTTTCATTCAACTGAAACGGCACTTACTAAGGTGGTAAATGATCTACTACTACATATAGATTCAAATTCCACATCTCTCCTTCTCTTACTAGATCTTAGCGCAGCTTTTGAAACCATAGATCATTGTATACTCCTTGATCGACTTGAAAAGAAATGTGGTGTCTCCAGATTAGTTCTTGCTTGGTTAAAATCCTACTTGTCTGAAAGAACACAATCTGTTTATTACAACAACACCACATCAACATTTGCTGATGTGAAATACAGAGTACATCAGCTCGGTTCTCAGCCCTCTCCTCTTCTCTCTTTATATATCACCCATAGGTCAAATTATACACAGTCATGGAATTAACTTTCACTGTTATGCAGATGATAAACAGCTGTATGTTCCCATAAGGGCTGATGACCTGTTGGAGATTAATAAACTAGAGTCCTGTTTATCTGCTCTCAAAAGCTGGATGTCACACAATTTTCTGGTCTTAAACTCAGATAAACTGAGATGTTGGTCATCGGCCCGCCTCGACAGCATCTCTTGTTTGATCAGCTTACCTTAACTCTTGACAGCTGTGTGATTTCTCAGAGGTCTACAGCCAAAAATCTCAGTGTCACATTTGATCCGGTTCTCTCTTTAGAACAGCACATTAAAGAGATTACTAAGGCTACTTTCTTTCACCTACGTAACATAGCTAAAATTCTCTGTCAATGACAGATGCAGAAACTTTAATTCATGCCTTTGTGACATCCAGACTTGATTATTGTAATGTGCTGTTCTCAGGCATGCCAGTTTCTAAAAGTCTTCAAACAGTCCAGAAAGCTGCTGCTAGAATTTTAACCAAATCTGCTGGAGGTTTCTTCCGTTAAAGGGAGTTTTTTCTCTCCACTGTTGCCCAGTGCTTGCTCATAAGGGATTGTTTGAGCACATTCAGGACACAGAGACAGACTCCAGAGCGTCCTCCCTGGGGGACAGCCACCACAACCATTACTGCACCACAAAGTGGGTGGGGCTGCCCCCAGTGACAAGAGAGACGAGAGGGCTGACACCCCAAATGATCGGGCACACAAAGACAATCAAGAGGACAAGTGGCTGGAGCAAGAGCATGACTGTTCAACACCTCGGGTGACCCCTAGTCTGGTAGCAGAAGGGAATCAGCTCTGCATTTCTTAACTCCAGGGTGATAAAAAAAAGTGAAATGAAAATGGCAGAAAAACTGGCAAAGGTTTATGCATTTAGCAGATTTGAGATTTGGTCAAGATTCTTGTGATAAGTGAGGACCAAAAAAGGACGCTCAGCTCCCTCCACCCAGAGATGCCACTTCTCTAGCACCAACTTCACTGCCAAGAGCTCTCGGTCTGATGTCATAATTGGACTCTGCCTGAGATAGGTGGTGAGAGAAGACGGCACAAGGGGGGATCAAACTGTCATTCTTCGAATGCTGGGAGAACACTGCACCCACTGCGGAACCAGAGGCATTCACCTCAATTATGAACTGGTGAGTGGGACCTGGAAGAGTCAGAAATGGAGCTGAAGTAAAGCAGTCTTTCTAATGAATGAATGAGCCTTGTCAGCTGTGGTGAATCTTGTCTTAAAGGAGGCTAGCTGATGTAAAGGGCAATGGAGCTTTAACCTCTGATGAACCAGTGATAGAAGTCTGCAAATCGCAGGAAACTCTGAAGTTGCTTCCTATTTTCACTCTCAGATAGGTTTAACCTTGACAGGCTCCATCTTGATCTGGCTGGTCGGAGAAAATGAACCCAAGAAGAGAAACAGTTAACAAATGAACAAAGCACTTCGTACTTAGAAGTACACAAAAACAAATTTGTTAACTGTGTCTCCAAAAACATCATTGACCAAGTTCTGGGTCTGCGAGGGCACTGATGAGACCAAAGGGCACAGCCAAGTATACAAAATTCCTGTTTGGGGTGTTAAAAGTGGTTGTCCTTCCTTAATTCGAACAAGGTGGTATCATGTTGCTCAGGCAGAGACAGGGAGTAGAGTCTTCCCTGAGGAGGTGTGGGTTCCTTGTAATAAGTCTATTAAGTATCAGGTCCTGGTATAAGACCTACTTGAAAGAAGAGAGGTGGCTTTAGACTTGTTGAACACTTCTTTAAAGTCAAACTATTTAGAGGGAACATCTTGGCGTTGTCAGACACTCCCAACACCCCACCCCAGGATTTTACCGGAACACCAGTCAATATGAGGATTATGTCGAAAGAATCAGGTGGCACCAGGAACAAGCAGAAGATGAAGTGAGTGAATAACAGAAAAAAATGGATGGTTTTCTATAAACACAGGTTCACAGGTTTGGTGCACAGAAAACAGGAATGAAGCAGGTGGTCGTCCAACACCTGAACTTGAATAGGCTGTGAAAGTTCCTTAAAAGCAGGACCAAAATTTAGTGCAAGCTGTTCATCAATAAACATGGTGTCAGTACCTGAATCAATACAAAGCAGAGAGAGAATAAGTCTAAGAGGAAGGTGTGAACAGAGACCAGAGTTAACGAATGGGGAGTACTAATTCAGGAAGTGTGGGGCTCAGCAGTGGCCCCCCTCGGGCTGCTGAGCCTTGTCTTTTACCAGACATGACTGCACTCTGTGTCCCGAGCCTCTTCTCTCTCGCTCCTCAGGTGACAGCCGAGGATGTCCCAAAATGCTGCAGCCAGAGTTCTGACTGGCATTAGCAAGAGAGACAGTATTTCACCTACATTAACTTCTCTCCATTAGCTCACTGTAAAGTCTAGAATAGAATCTCTCTCCTTACATGCTAAGCACTGAATGATAAATCTCCATCATTACTTAAACAGCTCATAGTACCATATTATCCCAGCAGGACACTTCACTCTCACTCTCCCATAGTTGTGCTATTCGACTCTGTTTCCATCTCTCCATACCTTTCTGCACGTATCCCTGGCTTCAGAGCTATATTTTTTCCAGTGTGCAGTTTCCGGCCCTACTCACCAGTCAAATGCCAACCTGCTGTTTGTCGTTTTCTTTTAGGGCTGCACAATTTGGGAAAAAAGTCATATTGCGATTATTGAGATCAATATTGCAATATGTGATTGCAATATGATAGGGCACTTGATTGAAAAATTACAGTAAACCCATAGTTGATATAGATATTGTCATGTCAAAACTAAGACTAAGGTGTGTTGTTCAGACACTATTTCTAACAAAAGGTTTTTGCTCATAATTGGCTCTAAAGGGTCCAAATGAGCCTTTCCTGCTATTCTATGTGGCACATAGATAGCATTCTATGTAAAACTTATTTTATTCTGCTATCCTTAGCCCTATGGTTAATTTGATTCTCTCCTGTATACCTGTGCTCTTCCATCAAATATGACGTTTTGCGATGGTACTTCTGGAGTCTGTGATGTCTTTATATCTCTGCGTAGACTTGTCATATGGTGTGACCAGTGGTGTAGTGGTGCCTGAGGAAGTGGGTATACTGTAAATTTATTATACATTTCTCTAAGTGCTTCGTACCAGAGTCACGTTGCAAAGTTAAAAACACTTATAAACAGTGACATGTAAAACTAATACTGTATATTTAGTTAAAACTATAATAGTATTTACACATTTTCAGAACTGCTGTTTTAATTTCACAGAGTAAGGATGTAAAATTAACATAAACCACAGAGATGCAGGTTTAACTAGATAGTTAGGTCCTGTGCATTTTTTACTCTGTGGGGTTAGCAGAGTTTTTTGGTAAACAGTGTCTTGCAAAAGTATCTTGCAAATATTATTGGTCCTACACAAACCTAATTAATGATTATTAGATCAACTCAAAATGCGGCAAAGATCACTTTTTGAGATTAAAATATTTATTAACTGGATCTGATAATTATACATAACATATTAGTAACTATGACAACAGGAATAACAGGCAAATTATATTTTTTTAACAAAACAAACGTTTGTCCTGCCCCTCTCTGCCTGTGATTGACTAAACATTCTTGCTGCAGCCAATCATCTCTCTCATGGTGCAAACTAACTGTGCATTTATCACTTATTTTAATATGAAATCTATGAATGAAGGAATTATTTCAAAGTTTAACTTTACCTTATGATATTATTCATCATGATGTATGCATGGTAAGCATAATTAGGAAATCTGTTGTTTACTATATTCTGCCATTGGGGTGTTGGGGTGGTGCATATTTAAGGTGCAGCCTTTGGATCCCTGAGTGTTTCTGAAATGCAGATGACCCCTGCACTGTCCCTGAATGCACCAAACATGTGGTGAAGAGAGGCTGATGAGTCATTAATACTAACATGGCTAGTGCTGATTGTAATCAGAAATGCACTTATTACTTATGTATTATTTATCTACAAAAGCTGTTAGCTCTTCCTCTTTTAGTTGAAAGAAGCAGAGGGATTGCAACTTGAAAATGTGCTAGAAGCGGCAATAGCTGTGATTCACTAGCCGTTAGCATCTGCTCTAGCGAGTGTTCTATGGAGTTCTTGCCTGAAAAATAACATTAAATACACGGTAGATTTCTATACAACGGTAGAAATTGTTTGACAATTTGTAGAAGCAGCTTTTCACAGATTGGTGAATGTCATTACTTCTGAGAGACTCTGACCCTCTAAGATGCTCTTTTTATAACCCACTAATGTTACTGACCTGTTGCCAATTAACCTAATTAGTTGCAAAATGTTCTTCTAGCTCTTCTTCTTTGTACCACTTACTTTAGCAGCATTTTTGTTGCCTCTGTCCCAACTTTCTGAGACATGTTGCTGCTATTAATTTCAAAATTGCCTTGTTTTTTCTTAAAATTGTACATTTTAAACACTGTTTACATAGCAAATATTGGAGTATTGAAAGAAAAAAAATGTTTGAGTTTATTTTCAACTCACAAATATTAGATTTATAAAATTGTTAATTTAATGCTTTTCTAGTGGTTCCTATATAAACACTGAGTGTTTCAAAATGTGCAGTGCATGTTCTATTGTGAGTAAAATATGGGTTTAAGACATTTGCAAATCACTGTATTCTGTTATTTTATTTTACACAACAGTCCAACTTTTTTGGAATTTGGGTTGTACTTACTGGTAAGCTAACCTAAGCATTAATCATATAATCAAAAGCAATAGATTCAATCAAAAAATTGTAAGGTGGAGCCCTAAACAGAAATACAGAATCATTAGAACACAGTGGCTACTATGTGCAGACACTACAGAGAGAAAATTCCCCACAGAATTAGCTGAAACAACCTGTTGCTATAACTTTTTCATTTTAGCCAGTAAAATGTCAGCACTGGTTAAGGATGAACATATTTTACTAACCTCTGTGACATATACATTTGTATAGCAAAGTAGAGCGGCACTGCAACACAAACTGGTTGAGATGGGCATTACACATTAGAGGGCAGTTATGAAAGCATCATATTTGGATCAGCTTCTTGTCAGCCAATATGCATCCTTTATAATATCCTAGGATCAGGACTGATCCCATCAATCCCACAGATCAACTTGGAATATCTCTACATATTAGTAAAAGTTGTAACTAAATAGCCTTAGCCAACTTCCCAGACTAGCATGTTAACAAGTTGGTAAAACATGATGTCAGTTTTAATTATGGAGAGAATAATGATGTGTCAAATTAGCTCACCATAGTCCTGTGTTCTGTTATGATACAACATTTGGTTAAAGTAATTGCATGTACCACTACACAGGAAATACTACACACTACATTTTAATTACCTAATAAGAAAGCATTCATAAGAGCATGCTAAGAGTCTGTCCCTCAGATAGAGACAGTTCCAGTACCCAGTGCAGCCATGTTGGGATCCACATCTCAACAGCTTATAAAACCAAAACAGCAGTTGTTGAGTAAGAAACTGGAGACATCAAGAAAGTATGACTGATGTAACATGGCAAGATGTCAACATTAAGGAGTCTGTTAGATTTTTACAAATGCACTGTCAGGTGAGTATGTGAGTGTGTCCTACTTGAAGACTGTGCTGTATCTTATACAGATTAACATCTTGAGTGTGTATGGTGAAGACACTGAACTGACAAAGACAGTAAAGGCAATTATTAATGATTACACCATTGTAAAGTATCAAGACTCGACCACAGGCGACGACCTGCTGGACGCAGTGTCTCTTGCTGGCTCCAGGTTTAAATTCCACTATGTTGACTGTGAGAAGAAAGAAAGAATTCAGTCCAGAGCTGTTTCTGAGCTGAACACAGTGAAACATCTCCCCCAATGATATCTGCAGCACAAAGCACTAACGCCGGGCAGCCAGCAAAGGAAAAGAAAAGAACATAAGCTCTTCAAAGCATCAGCTGTCTCAACTATAGGCATATCTTTTTTTTGTTCAATAAACTCAGGTATTAATCATAATTAAGAGACCAGTGTGGGATCTTTTGTGTCATATTATGTTTTATTTACATCCACTGGCTACTTTTGTTCTAGCTCTACTTTTTAAACTTGGGAAGAAAGATTGTTTATGGTGAATGTGATTAAAAAAGAGAGTGACATGATTTTTTAACTAAATTATCCACCCCTAATCACAAATAACTAAAAAGGACCAATATCTCAAAATCAGTACTAATAGCAACTACGTGATTGTGATAAAGAAAATAAGACCGTGACTGCTGCCCCTTGAAGTCAGTGAAATGTATCTTTAAAACTGTTTTGTCAAACATAAATTGAAAAACCAAAACAACATATTAGAACCACATTCATTATAGACTTAAATGAACTATTGTTGTCAATTTGAGAGAACTGCTCTTTTAACCACAGCACTCTTGGCTGCTATGTGTCGGCTTTAGGCAGGACTGCAAGACTTTAAAGGCTCCACAGGTCCCTGAGCCAAAGCAGGCTGGGTCACAACAAAGCCAGCTCTGCTTCTACACACAGAACAAGGACAAGCGATAAGTACCATCAGAGAGCAAAAACACCACGGTGTGTCACAGACTACCACAACCTTGATCCTCACAGGGTAGATGCAGCAGGAAGAAATAGCTCATCGTGTGCCATGTGAAGAGAGGCTTCAGAAGCCTTGAAAGGTTTAGGCAGTGTTTACACTTGTGAGTCTCAGGGGCTGAGACTTGGGATTTGAAGCAGTGGATGTGTTAGATGTGGAAAAAGCTCAAACTGCTCCTGGGCTTTACAGAGACACAGTGGAAGGTGTTTGCTGGGAGTAAGGTAAGACTCATTCAGTCATTGTGTATTATATTAGCCTAACATATCTGGAACAATGTAAAAAAAAAAAAAAAAGAGCAGAAAAACATGTATTCACTGAAAATGTGCTACAGACAGCTACAGAGAACCAATTTACTCCAAACACTCTTCCAAAGCAATCAGACACATTGTTGGACAATGGAAATGAGGAGCTACTGCGCAAACAAATCACTGACAGGCAAGCACAAGACTGTTGCTTCATGAGAAAAGACATGGATGAATTAGGGAGAAGCAGGTCTGTGCAGCAGTAATAGGATGCACAGGAAAGAGCATTTATTTACATTTACAACAATAGAAATCAGGCTTTTACTTCAAATATCATAGGTTTTATCAAACATGTTGCATCTCTGCTTGTTTTCTGCCCCCATTTCAGTTTGCTGCTGGTGAAAAATTGGTAAGAAATCAGAGTTACTATTTAGTTTCACTTCATTTCATTTTTATATGAAAAGTTGAACACCTTTAGTATTTGTGCAGAGATTCAGACGTCTGGAAGCTGAACAGTTTGCCAATAATACAAACTTGCATTCTACATATATCACAAGCATCCACTCTGACTCATGCATTTGCTGCTTAGATTTGGGTGGTCAAAGGTCAAAGGTCAAGGTCAGCCCTTTAAGGCTTTAAGCTTGTAATGCCTGTAAAGTTTCCATTACAGAAGTTCATTAAAAAGTTGGGTGTCATTGCCATCTGTGTTCTGATGCCATTTTTTTGCCAAGTATACTAGTACATATACCACCTACAGAGCTCTGATAGGTGTAATGGTGTAATATTTAATAATGGAATATTTCTATCACCATACTAGTGGTTTTGCATATTTAAGTCAAACAACAGCTTGAACCTTCTATTTAAACAGTTAAATCCACTTTAAAATTCACTGCAATCCTCCGTTCGCCAAACATACAGTATGCCAGCATGTATAAGTTCACGTGTTTTTGGGTTCTCTCAATAAACAATATTTTCCACAGAAGATAGATACAAATAGCTCCTTCTGTGTATTTCCATGATGGATCAGTTTGCAGGTCAGTTTTCCTTCATTCCTACAGATTGGACAGACTCTGCTGCTTTAAGCTGGCCACACCGTTGACTGGTTGACTTCACTTTGTCAGCTTACTGTTGTGACATCCACTGCATCACTGCCTTGCTCTAAGCAGGCTCCACAATGTCCCATCCATGACGTCAGACTGTCTGCAGAGGCTGATGTTCTATAACCACAGGAATTAATAATTCAAATTAAAAGAAGCATTTTAAAGCTGATTAATGAAGTAATAAATTAAATGTACAATTAAATGATGCAATTACAAAAACCACAATGTTCTGCTTTTCCTCCTTCTACTTTACTCTTCCTCTGCATACCAGAGGTTAATAATCTAGTATGTAGAATGGAAACATTTCCCTTTCCACTGTGTGTAAAGTATGAAGCAGAAGCTGAGCTGGTGCACTGGGAGGATGACCATGTGTTTGGGACTGTTGGAGAGCTCCAGTCCTGGCTGCATGTCAACAGCAGCGTCCTGTGCATGAAGGAGCGTTTACAGGAGGTTTGGTCTGTCCGATCTGTGAAGTTCAGATCAGATGGACCTAACTGCCTGTGAACCTTCATTAGAACCTGGACAGGAGGTAAACAACTAGAGATATTATTGAAAAATAATCTGTTATTTTGACAAAGAATCTTGAAAGACATAAGGGAGATGAAACATCCATATACACAATTGGCAACAGGACAGAAATGTTGTCTTTGGGCTAATTGGATAGCAGCCTAGTTCTATGGCCCTTGGCACTTATTTACTAAATTACAACAGCTATGCATCAGTGTCTCTCCATAATTATGTCACTCAGCTTCACTGCCTGTTCTTTCCACCATCTGTCAACTTGAACAGCATAAGAAGCTCACTGATAAGGTGTTTGGCACAAATTTGATTATGTTCTGAATACTGACTTATCTCCAAACACTGGCTGAAATGACACATTATATGCATCCTTTCTACAGACAATGGCACATCATCTACAAGTCCATGATAATAACAGGTTGTGGTTAATAGACTGACTGCATGACATAACCTGTGGAACTGGTCTTTTGACAAAACTGAGGTCACATACCCACATAAAGCGTGAATTATTCTTTCAACAGCCTTTTGCATATTTAAACTTGTGCTTGCTCCACTATTCATTAGACCTGTTATTGAGGAGAAGAAGATGAAGATGTGTACTTCTACTGATTCTGTCACATCAGCTTTCTGCAAAAACACAACCCAGTAGCACAACCACTGGCAACTGCTAAATATAATCAAATGTGTTTTACTATGCTGGTACATTTCATTTATGTCCCCCCAGAATGTATCTTCTTTGACTAGAAAGGTTCCACCTCTGGAAATGATGTCTTCAGAATTATTAGCACAGTCAGACAGCTCCATTATTAAAAGAAGCATTTACATTAAGATTTACTAACAGCTAGTCTAGCAGCTCAAATAGGTTTTCTATTAACAGTAAAAATAGATCAAACATGAACAGTGGCACCATTTCATGTAGGAATGAGAGCAGTACACAGAATTAAGAAAAAGATGGGTATGCTTTGAGTGTGTGTGTGTGTGTGAGAGAGAGTTAAGTGAAAGAAAGAATCGACATGGAGGAGGGATAAGTGAGAAAAGGGGGAGAATCAAAACAAAGCAGAGAATAGTATGACCAGTGTAACAATTACTATCAGCAGTGGGAGATTGACTCCCTGTGGCCTTACTACTGTTGAGCCATGAGTCATCACGCTGTGGTTAAGTGCTCCTTTGAAAAGGGGACACTGTGATTAGAGGCCAGCCAATGCTGTGGCTACGCTGATATTATTGGACAACTTTGGTTTATCACAGATTATCAGTATTAGTGTTATTAGCAAATTCTAGGCTAATAAGCCTGATATTCACTATATTTATTAAAAGCTGGAGAAATAAGACACCAGTGCAGTGATTTAGAATCTGCTACAGTTTTCTGTGGGAAGTCGGGTGTGTATGCGTGCCTTGTCTTGTCCTTACTGCTATATGTTGACCATAAAATGCCAAACAGGATGGCAAGTAGCTCAGTTGGTAGAGCAGTCGTCTACAAAACCCAGGGTCAGTGGCTCAATGCCCAGTTCCTCCAGGCTACATGTAAAGTTGTCCTTGGACAAGACACTGAAACAACAGTATGTCATTATTATTAAGGTATAGTTGCAGTTTCAGGCCCAACAAATCTCTTATAAAGAGGAAACAAGCTTTGACTGCAACAAAGAATGTTGCGTCAGTAGGTGCTCTGCTGACTGAGGAGACAGAAGACACACACAATACTTCAGGAGACTTCAGGAGAGTGTCCATCAAGACAGGTCTGTCTGTGTGGACCGTGACTGTTAATGACCTACAATCAACATACTGTCCTTCAGCAGCAGACAGCTCATATTATCATATTATCATGCATTAGTCAACTGTGAATTCACATCCACAACCACTGCTTAGTTTGTCATAGTCCACAGTACGCATTAATGATACGGGAATATTATCAAATTGTGATATATTTATTTGTTTTCTGTTGTGATGTAACATGCATTTTCCCTTTTCTTGAAAAATCAAATATAGGTTTTAAATAATTTGCAAAGCAATGTGTTCTGTTGTGTCTTTTTTGCATTTTACTAGTTGTAAATTACAGAAGAAGGCCAATCCAGCCTTTCACAAAGCCAGACAGTAGAAATCATCACTGAGAAAAACGTAATTATTTTAATCTTTGTCATTATTTTTTATCCCACTATGTCTCCATCCCACACACAAAGTTAGCTGATGTATAAAAGACTGGAAAAAAAACATTCTCCAGAACACACACAGAGACCTCAGAGAATGAACTCATGTCGATCAAATCATCGATTAAATAAACTCAGCTATCAAGCAAGTCATTTCTCTCAGAGGTGTTTTGACTTTGTATGAAGTGATGTTACTTTACTTTAGTTTTTGTGGCAGATGCTTTTATCCAAAGCAACTTACAAGGAACTAGTGCTGAGTGTCTTGCTCAAGGACACACCTGGTATGGGGGATGGGCTAGGAGTTGGCTGGGATTCGACCCTGCGACCTTCTGCATCCCAGGCTGATGCTTATCCCATTGAGCTACCAGGCCATGTTCTCACACACTTCACTGTGTGTGATATCAGAGGAGGAGCAAGCACATTCTCAACACCTAATTTTAGAGACAGTACAGGTGTCACCGTGACCAGGTGTTGGCCAAGCATATGGAGTCTATGAGGGTCGCAGAAAACATCGAACCTGAAATGTGTGACAGTTCAGTTGTGCCCTCAGTCCAAGCTCCAGGGCAGGCAGGGAAGATGTATGTAGACCTAGATCATCAGCTGCATTTCCCTGTGAAGTTTTCCAAAACCTTCCTGCTTCCACTCAAAGCAGATGACCGCCCACCATGAGCCTGGTTGTGCTGGAGGATTTTTCCGTTAAAGGGAGTTTTTCCTCTCCAATGTCTCCTAGTGCTGATCAAGTGGGATTGCTGGGTTTTCTGTATATGCTATATATAGTTACAATCTGTAAGGTCTTAAACCTTAAACACTGTAAAGTGCATGGAGATGACTTTTGTTGTGATTTGGTGCTATATGAATAAACTGAACTGAATTGGATAGAAAGACTGGAAGTAGGGCTGGGTGATATGGCCTAAAAATAATATCGCAATATTTTTAAGCTATATCACGATACACGACATATATCGCGGGGGGTGGGGTGGGGTGGGGGGTTGACTCGATTGAAAAGCCTATCTCTATTGTGGCGATTCAAACGCTGGTGATACAGAGATCGTCTCAAACTTACTTTAAAGGCCACCATCATTTGCAATCACCAGCAATTGACCCTCTTGCCGCACAGACGTGCTCAATGCACCAAGCATGTTTACAAATGGAGCGCAGACGGCAGACTCTGCCAGTCTTTTATTTTGAAAAACCGTTTGTAAACATGCCTGTGATTGTTTCATTTTGTTTGTGATTGTGTTGTTTTCAAAATAAAAGACTGTGTCGTGTGAAAACAGAAATAAAATAATTATTTTCTTTGCAGCCCGGTACCATATGACCCACGGACCGTTGGTTGGGGACCTCTGCTCTAGAGGTTTCGCTCTCTCCGTGAGTTCGCCTTCCTCCGCTGTTATTCCAGTACAAAATGAGCATTTGCTAGGAAAGTTTTCAGGATGGGCGGGGGAGTGAGCTGTCGGCTGTGAGAGGGCAGAGAAGCAAAACTCAAAGCGAAGTACATGCTGTCTATTTAACATTAGAATCTATACTCAATAGTCACGATATAGTCATTTACCATATCGCACGTGGAACAAGTCGAGTATATTCGATATATCGATATATCACCCACCCCTAACCGGAAGGTCATAATCTACCCAGTGTTAAGGTGGTCTCTGGTGGCAGCAATGGAGGTGCATCAATGAAAGCATCAAACGACACATTCCTTCAGCTGAGTTACTGATAATACTACTACTATAATTCAGTATGGCATATTTATTATTTAATAAGCAATTATACTCTGTAATATAGTTTTAACCCAGACAAGAGTGTTTGAAGGCCTCTCAATAAAGAATTAGCTTCGTATATTTTACTGAGAGAAAGCAGTTCAACATCCTCCTGCGTTTTGTGTGTTCCCCAGATTGTGCCAGTACACACTGACATGAGTGTTAGGTTAGGTCAGAAGGTAAACAGAACTTGATACTTTGGAGCAGTAATGAGGGCTCTACTGTCAGAGGAGCTCCAAGTTTCAATCATTCTTCTCATTCTCCTGTGTTAATGATTCAACTGTGTAATTTATTTGTTCATCTGTCCAAATCTTTCTGTTTGACTTGCACTTTTCAGACCCTGTAGATAAGCAGCACACACTAATCCACAGAGTGACTTATGTGTTGTTCTCTGTAGAACAACAGATTCAAACTGAACACATGTTCACTGACAGTGACATCAGAGATGTTTGGTAACCTGTGTGGATGTTCTTCAGTGTCTAATTACTGTGAGCTGTAGTAATTAAACACTTCATTTATTTACAAGCCACTGTTTAGAAAGCAACAAACTTGCAATACAGGACACATATGAAATGTGTCTGGTTTCTGACTGAGCAGGAGGATTTAAACATCCCCTGTGGACATTTCTTGTAAACAAAATTTCTCTTGATATTTGGTATTACTCATACTCAAACATTCAGTGTGTATTTGAGGTTTTGATGTTGACTATGAATGAATTTCCTTCTTCAAACAATATTTACAAAGCCCATTTTCCGTGAAAATTATGCAGTGGTTACAGTCACATTTGCTAGCTGACAGTCTTTTTGTTACCTGGCACGTGTACTGTGTTTCTTGCATGTGTGTCCAGGAACAAACAACCACATATACTTAAAGTCAGAAACTCAGCAGGTTACTTTTAATGGAAATGACTGTAAATTTTGCATATTCTATCTATCTTCTAAAAACAAAACAGTCAAATGTGGATTATTAAATATCAGATCTCTCTTGTCTAAATCCTTGTTAGTTAATGAATTGATAAGTGACCATCAGATTGATTTATTTAGCCTCACTGAAACCCAGCTGCAGCAAGATTCCAAGAATGGCTAAGAGGAAAACATTGGACTATTCTAAAGTGGCCTTCTATGAGCCCTGACCTCAATCCTATTGAGCATCTTTGGAAGGAGCTGAAACATGGAATCCCCAGCTCGGAGCTGTATGATTTCCAGTGTGCAGCTGCTGGTCCTACTAACCTGTGTAGTGTTTTGTCAGCTGCTCCTTGTTGTTGTCTTTGATTTGCCTGTTGTTCTTTTCTCTCTCCTCTGTCCCCTCACCCCAACCAGTCGAGGCAGATGGCCTGAGTCTGGTTCTGCTGGAGGTTTCTTCCTCAATAGTCTGGAGGGAGTTTTTCCTCTCCACTGTTGCCTCAGTGCTTGCTCAAGTGGGACTGTTGGGTTTCTACATTATTGTATATTTACTTATATTTTGCAAGGTCTTAACCCCTTGAACCCTAGAATTCCAACAAACTTCCTTGAATTAATTTGTTGTTTTAGCTGAAAAAATGTCATAGAATCTGCTGTGAGTATGTGCTGGTGTCCCCTTTTCAGGAGTACTACT
>JAUBNQ010000003.1:20325939-20339189 GCA_032353495.1 Ctenopoma kingsleyae | reverse complement strand
GGCCTTTAAAGTAAGTTTGAGACTGTATAACTGTATAACACACCAGCATTTGAATCACCACAATAGAGATCGGCTTTCAATCGACTCAACACCCCCGGCCGCACCCTCCCATCCGCCCCACGCGAAATATAGCGTGTATCAAGATATAGCTTAAAAATATTGCAATATTCTTTTTAGGCCATATCGCCTAGCCCTATGTCCAACATGGGAAAATATGATCTGCTGTATGCCAACTTGTAGGGTTCATACAACTCAGTTGCCATGGTCTGGAGGCCATCACTGCAGGTGGTCTTTTGTGCCCACTGCCATAAGACTGTACAACAAGAGCTGTGCACCATTTGAACAATAACACATACTGGAAAAAAACATTGCAAAGTATATACTGTAGATGTCTAATGTCAGCAGTATTATTATTTTTCTTTTATACCACCTTTTATACCTTAGGGCCCTATGATTTCCGCAATGCGGAAAACGCGGACAGAATCACGGAATTGAACCATTAATATGGAATCCGTTGTTAAACGCAGAATGTCGTAGAATTCGGTGGTATCGATGTGCAGGCAAAGCAAAACAATAGTTTCTAATGAATTTCGGCCACTGCAGCCCCCTGTACGTGTCACCTGTTTAAACGGGACTTAGCTTTCCACACACATTCTGTTTACTTCTATTTTACAAAAGGAAGACTGTTTCTTTATTTTAAGTTGAAATACATAATGTCCTTTGTTTTGCATGAAAAATTAATGTTTTTTGTTGTTTATAGGTTGAAATGCATTAGCAAAGCAGTAAGTGTTCTGCTGAACCCCAGCACTGTGTTTAAGTTGAATAACTGATTTTTTTCCTATGGCCTTGTTGTTTTTTCCCATACACTCCATAATTGAACACATTTTAGGTGAATAAATATGATTATAATGTAAAACACGGAATTCAGAAGAATAAATTTAGGAAAAAATAAAACAGAATTTAGGAAAAAATAAAACGGATTTCATAGGGCCCTACCTTCTAAATGTGTTACTAGATACATTATATATATATATACCACAGTGAACCAAAAAAACGGCTGGAATAGAGTCAACCTTTAGATATATATATATATAACTTTATTGTGACTGTACATCACTCTTCTAATGACTGTTACTGATTTCAGTTTAAAAATAGTTGAAAACACAGAGACAATAGGCCTCCTGATGTTGACTTCATACTAGAGGATTACAGTAGTAGTATGGCACAAAACCAAACTTTTGTTTGTTATAGTTTTTTTCACACAAAAACCTGTACCTATGTCTAACCAGTGTTCGACATAAGCAATGGTCCAGTTGCCCAAAGGCAGTAAAAAGTACAGTATGCTGGGCAATTTGATTGGCCTTCCGCTGGCCCACTCAAGCCAGTGACATTTCTTCCCATCAGTCACAGTCACATGTCAATTCACCTGTGACAGAAGTGTATGAGCCAAATAAAAGGAGAGGGGTTACTAGTGTTATGGAAAGCACAGTATACCTTTCTTGCAAATCCTTCCAAAAGACAACCAGGGAAGGATGTTTTTTTTTACGGAAAACAGCTACTGCCAATTACTTTGCATCTGTATGTGTGCATCCACTGTTGCACATGACAGCAGCCACCAACATTTGCAATGTGTGCTCTAGTGCTGTCACAAAACCAAACTTATGGCTTCAATACTAATGGCTGCCTAAATCACTCAGTAATGTGCAGGCTAATTAGACAATTATTACTGCACTTACCTGACACTTCAATAGTACTGGACAATAAAACGATAAACATCTATTGCAAAATAACTTTTTCAATAAATTTAAGGCATGGTTGATAACAGCACTGATGTAATTCACTCCATCATGGTTTATCAGACAACATGAAAAGTCAATGATAATGAGACTAGTGTCACGCTGAACCAATCAAGCGGCTGGAATAGAGTCAACCTAACCTGACATGCCTGTAGCACGTCAGGGGCGAGATAAGAAAGCAAATGATGACAGAAACAGTGTTACTGACAGACACAACCCAAGGACCAAAATATGAGGACACTGTTGAAAAGAAGGGTCAGAGGAATTTGGTAGTGTGGAGATACTTTGATTTGACAAGAACCAGGGAAGCGTGCACTGCAAATTGTATTTCACTAAGACAGGTAATACCACTAATCTTTCTTATCGTGTGAAGCAGAGCCATGCTTTAGAGCACACACAATTCAAGACTTTACAATCCCAGGCTTAAGCAGATGCTGATGTTCCCTCTAAACAGTAAGTATGACACACAACAAAAACAGACTATATTGTCCACTTTCTCTAGCCCCATTACGACAAAAATAAAAAAATAAACACAGTGATCACAAATGCAATAGCGCACATAATTCCGGATTTAAGCGGCTGAATTAACCATATATTATTGTCACATCTGACTTTAAAAAAACGTAGACGTAAAAATTCAACTTTAAGCCTGACAGAACAGAGATTTGATATATAGGGCAAAATTGACTGACATGAAAAAAGCCATTTTATTACCCTACCCTCAAACACCAGTGGTGAAAAAACTTGGTCTGTGTGGCAAAATAAATCAAACTGATTTGACTCATATTTGAAGGCATTTGCTAACCTGTACCTCTTTGAATCATTTCTGTTGGCAAGGTGTTTTGCCAAGTCTGCTCATTTGCCAAGGCTCCCTTGGTTTAGCATAGCCCTGCCCACATGGTCAGCTAAACAAGCAAGTAATTCCATATTTCCTTTGTGCATCTACTTTGTCTACCAGCTGTGGATGGTCAAGAGGAGCTTGTAATTGCAGTCATGCATCTCATTCACCATGAAAGTATTAAAGTATGCCCGCTATCCATGCAGGAGGTGGAAGCAAAGCACTGAACACATACACACCGTCCTCCTGTTGCACATTGACTAGGGGTGTAAGAAATGATTGACACACTTGAGTATTGCAATATTGTGTTGCATGATACTGTATGGAGTCTTAAAAACAACATATCGATTTTGAATCAATAATTTACATACAAAAATGACTGGCAGACTGGCAGTGGATTTAAATCCCAGTTGTTTTCAGTCAGAATTTATTCATATGGTGGTGTGTTCTTTATACTATGACAGTTTTCCTTAATTTTTTTTCCATTAAATCTGCAATACACTGAATCGCAACCCCTGTATCATGATGTGTATTGTGTTGCCAGATTCATGTCAATACACAGCCCCAACATTGACGCAGCACAGGAAATACACAACCAACAACAGGCATGTGAGCATTAGAACTGGACCATGGAACAATTGAAGAAGGTGGTCTGGTTTTCTTTTGTATCATGTGGACAGCCTGGTGTGTGTGCATTATTTACAGTGGAAGAGATTGCATCAGGATGCACTAAGTGGGGTCCGAACCTTCTGGCATCGTGGTGCCACCAGCTGCAGGGGTGCCAAAACAAGAAAGAAATGTTTTCAAAAGTCTAGTTTGTCGCTTACATTGTTAAAAAAAAAAAAGCACTGTAGCAAACACTTGAGAAGAGACTCCTGACAGACAGTGGCAGGAAACGATGCTGTATGTCTGCTTAGGAATGACTCTTGTACAACGTTTTTTTCACTTCTTGACAAGCAATGCCTCATTTGCTCACAACGCTAAATCTGAATCACATCAGAATCCAAGTTAAATGTTCTATGTAAGCAAAATCAGTTAGTGTTGGTGTAACGATTAGATTATCTTGTCTGGCTTTTCCTGAGTGACAGGTGACAGTGTGCTCGATGCTACATTGTCATTATTTGCACAACCAGTCACACTCATGGTGTAACAGCTGCTGTTATGACCAAATGAATAACCAGAAGGAAGAACTACAAACATGATAGAACAAAATGTTTGAAAACCACTGTATCAACACTAGGAAGATACTGATAATCAACTCTAGTCATGTATCAGTGAGTCGGTAGATTTGACAAAACAAAACCTGAACAATTAGGTTTCTCTGAAATTGAAGTATGGTCACTGCATCAATGTCCAAAGTCCAAAAGGCTGCACCTCAAAAATGAGCACACTCTAGAGCTCCAGTATGGCAGAATATAGAAAACAACAGCTTTCCTAATTAGACCTTATCATACAGGAACTTTTGTGCTGAATAGTAGTATAAGGTGCAGATCCAGCTCGACCCATTTTGGCACTACATGATCAATTGCCTATAATTGCCCCAGCGTGCGCGCACGGGGTCATGCAGCTGCGCCCCCTCCAGCAAGCGGCGCCCTAGACGACCACCTAGTTCAGTAGTGCAGTAGTATCTTTTTACTTCACCACTGTTTATATTTTTTTAGTCTTGTGACTCTGATTAGGTTTTGTTTTCTGCATTATTTATTCACTTATAGTTGGAGTGCAATACTTGCAGTTGTCTCTGTCACTAGCTGTTAATATTGATATTTATAAATATGTGTATTTATTCTTCCAAACATATCTTGTTTACTACGTATGGACTATTTTCTCTTGACATCTGAGCCATTGAAACAACTTCTCATTCTTATTGTGCACTGTACGGTGTGTGATGTGAATGACAAAATAAAATATCTATCTATCTATCAATATGACTGAATCAGGTCTAAACATTGGTCTGATTTTTACAATAAGAATTTAAAAAAATCAATTCAATATATAGCTCAGCCCTACATATACATTTATCTATGGTCTAGGTCTAGGTCTCTAGGTGCCCAGATAAGTGACTTTTGTGTGAACTAGAAGGCAAAATGCCCTTACCCTTTAAATTAGGAAATGGATGACCTGGTTGCACATTATGTGTCTCTAACAAACAACTGTATATTTATTTATTAGTCCATTTTATTATATTTGGTTCACCAGAACCATCTCATGTTTTGAAAGCCCCCAACCCCCCCAAAAACAAAAACTGAATTGAACCATGGGTCAAAAATCAGACACCTGTCATGTGGTGGTGACTGGACTTCTGCTGCTTGTCAAAGGCAGGGCGTGCAGCACTTGAGCTATTTTCTGTACTTGGAGCTAGTCCTGCTGCTAGTACAGTAGAGCGAGAGTTGCCATTTTCACTTCCCTTTAAAAGACACTGATACTTTAGTTGCTTTTCATTTCATTTCATTTTTTTAATTTACTACATGTGCTGTGTCCACTGGTGGGAGTGTGCTAACCTATGTGTGTGCGCATGTGTCTGTCTGTGCATGCACATCATGGCAGAACTCCGCCATGCATGACAGAGAAAGCAGAGGATAATTATAAACGTGACCGTGTAGAGACAGGAGTGACGCCATCATGTAAATACGATAAATAACATGAGGCTGTTTAGTTTGTTCAATTAAAGAACGAGGTACAGACCTGTTCCATATGAAAGGGAACCTTAAATGGCTTATGTGTGATCTACCGCTGTACGGGAAATCAAATTAAATAAAATTAAGTTGACATTCTTGAGGGGGCAGGTGGTGGTGTTGGGGGGGCAGGGGACCCCCTAATATAATTGTGGGGGAAACACTGAATTGGCCCATTTAAAACATACAGACTACAAGCAGAATCACTCTCTGCTTATCATATAGTCCACCACATTTACTGTTGTGCTAATGTTGACTGAGTAAATCTGTCAAGTATGAAGTTCTTTAGAAATTCACAATGGACCAAAAATTAGTGGATGTTACATGTACGTTACTTTCAGACAACAATCCCACAATGCATTGCTACCCTTTTAGAGATGACAAAATTACCATCACACCGTTCAAACAGCTGTTAGTGATTTACTGCTCACTGCTGAGTGAACAACTGAGTGTATATTATGCAGAGAGAAGCAAACGAGTGGACAGATAGATAATAGAGTGATTATTTTAAGTTGTTATAAAGCTGCAAAATGCATACTGTACACATAAACATGGCATGGCAGTATCCTGCCTGTTAATAATAGTAATAGAATTTCGCTGGAACATGCAGAGAAGTTGTTCAGGTGGTGGTCAGGTAGTGTTGTGGACATCGGTTCAACTTTATTTTGTAACTGTTTCTGAACCACGATGCTTTTATAAAACGTTCAGACAACAGTCACAAACCATGTCAATGTTTGCATGAATTTGCTAATTAGTATCAGTAAAATGATAATCAGCTGACAAGTGTTTTACTAGAGGTAATATTCATCTTCATCTCCAACAGAGGATCCTTACATCACTCCGCAGGTCACGCTTGAGCTGCTTTTTTATTACTGCCAAACTGAGCAAATGATGCCTTGGCAGTTCACTTCATCCACACAAGCCGCTGGCATCAGAGCAGGTAGCTGCGGACCTCCAGCACCCTGTGCACTGATGACAGGGGGAGATAAATGGACCACACTGCATCACTGTGAGGAGCATGGAGAGCAGCACCACGGCGTCTGCACCTACTCTAACGTGGAGCTTTGAAATCTCAGGACGACACAGACAACGGCGCGGCTCCGCGTGCGTGACAGCGCGTCGGAGTTCGCGTGCGCGGTTTATGAGAGCGCACGTGCAAGCGCAGAATTATGTTCACGAGAAACCGCTACAAGGCAAAGAGCTACCTCGTTAGCTAATGTGTGATGTTAAAAATCTACGAAAATGCCCTTAACAGCATTATGGAAGTATGAAAACATGGCGCTGTCTTTGATTAACAGTGCAGCAATGTTAAATTCAAACTCAAGCTCTGTGACTGTGACTCAGTAATGCTCAAATGTGGTTTTTGAAGCCCGTGAGGTGGTAAACACACCTGTCAGTGCGCTACATGTAAAGCACAGCATTAAAACCAAAGTTCAACATGTCATACATCAATTGTGTAGCGTATAAAAGTCATACTCACACATACTGGACGCCAGCTGTATTAGCAGGTTCCCACAGACTGAGCATGAAGCAGCAGTGTGAGCAGCCGAGAGTGGAAAAGTGTTTTCAGTAGACACTTAGTCCAGAAAACGTTCCGCTGAGCTCGTAACGCGGCTGTTCTGTGGCCCAAATTAAATCCTGTCAGCTCACTGACAGTTGTAGAGCTGTTCCGAAAAGCACGGTGCTGTGTACTCACACACACTCTCTCACACACACTCTCACACACACACACGCACACGACACACACAGTAACGGCGCTCCCCCCCTTTAGCCCACTCCCTCGCTCTATGGTGACGTCACTGGGAGATGCAGCCCAAGATGCTGCATTTACGTCCTGTGGGAAAAGGTGGTTTACTCCCAAAAATAAATTAAAAAAAAACAGCTTGTCTCAGTTGTAGCATTGTCGACTTTACAAAAAGTGCACTGTGATAGTCACGACGGTGTTTTTATTAAATAACAATGAGAAATTCAAGCAGAATCGGAAAAACAACAAAAGGCAATATAAAAATAAGAATAATAACATAATCAATACTCCATTAATTCGTTTGGGGGGCTTCTTATGGACAGGCAGCACATTTAAAGTGACAAGTTGTTCAGTGTCTTGGCCTGGGACACTTCAACATAACGACACAAACCAGGTGTCGAACCACCAACCCTGGGTTGACCTACCAAGTGAGACACAACCACCCCTATATTTATATTATTTAGTATATTGTAAACAATAGAGTGTGTTCCAATAGATATCAACTGAAAATAATCATCAAAAAATAAAATAATATATAATAAATAACAATATGTATTTTTACAGCTGTGCAAGTGGCTCTGTGAAGCTTAGACACAGTGAAGCTTTAAAAATGTCCCTCTGAGCTAACTGGCATTATACATGTAGTACTGCTGATGCTGATGGAAATGTAATTAGTTTTACTAGTATTTGTTCATAAGCCAAAATATTAGAATATGTATTTATTCTGTGAATAATGTTTGCATCACATTTAATTGCAAACCATCCAGTGGTGGGTGAGAAATTTCACTTGCAGCAACAAATGTCAGTCTGATGATGGGTCTGGAGAAGAAACAAGGGGATTAAAAACATCATCTGGATTCATCTGTCTGGGGGAATGTCATGTTAATCAGCAGTGTTGAGATATCAGTTAATGATGGAAGCCCCACTAGGCATGGATGTTTCACTCAAGTTGAAATATTGTGAGCATATCTTCACCTCAGTTTGCATTGTGCTAGGCAGATTTGTGTCTATTCATTTGTATCTTTCTGTTGGTTTTGTGTCCTGTCACACTGTGGCTAAAATAGATGACCAGAGCCAGTGGATCAACTGCTGCACAGCTCCGCTGATTTTTCTGTTGCACCTGGAGGGCTTATCTGTAGCTTGTTTTAGAGACAGACAGTTAAATGACCTTTCAACTGTTGGACAGATTTATATAGAAAAAATATACAATAAACTGTCATTTAGTTAACTGTGATAGGTGACTGTAGTTGTCTTCAGATCAGTCAGAACTTTCATGTCGAAAGAATAAAGCTGAAATTAATTCACATTTCTCTCACTGTCTACATATATCATCAACATTTCTTATGTCGTCATGGACTCTGCAGCTACATGTTCTGATGCCTGACCAGAGATAAGCTTTTTCTCATGCTGACTCCTGTCCACCAATATTCTGGTAATAATACATGTACTTATTCACTGATTAGTAATTAATTCACACTTTCCCACGCTCATGAATGCAGCAGAACTGTCCCTGTCTCTGCAATCACAAGAGCAGGGGCAATTAGAGCTCTGATTGGTTGACAGAAAGACAGATGGCCCACTCTGTGATAGATAAATAGTTGAAACCTCAAACAGTTTACCAGTCATCTCCTTGTGTTGTGGTGATGTATGCAGTCTCTTCACGGTCATAATACAGTCGTCCTGCTGCCAGGCTGCTGTGACACCACCAACAGCAGCCACCCGGTCCACACTGCCACTGCTGCAATGATCTGATTTATTCCTCTGCTATTTGTGGAGAAAAAATCTCTGGCAAGAAGAGTTGCACAGGTGTAAAATAGATATTCATCAGAGTGCACAGTCCAATTGAGCTACAAATGAGGCTTGATTCTCTCTACTGCATCACGTTATTGTGTGAAAAATTCCATTAACCTGCCAGCTTTTATTGCTTTACTGAGTCAGAACATAGCTGTCGATAACCAAAAATACATATATATGGCGCTAATAATTGTATGCTTAACAGTGTATAAAAGCCACTTACAGGTTTTAAAAGACAGCTTTACAAATTTCAGATCTGTCTTAAAACAACAGCGAGGTGCCCACATAAACACTGAAACAGATTTTAGTTTCCCATCTGTGCAAATATGTACTAAAAAGTTTATCAGAAAACAATATAAAGCTTCAGCCTTACAAATTGATCACATTAAATAAATAGCTTCTAAAGTTGTGCAAAAGACCATTTTTCCATCTATCCATTCAATAAGGACATGTATGTAGGATGTATAGACACTGCAGGGCAGACTAGGACCTAATCATCACTGAGTGAAAATGTAATTTCTTCCTCAATAACTTCAGCTTTTCCACAACATAACAGAAGCCATAATAACAATCCACAAGGTTAATGTTGAGATAATGGCAGAGAAAATGTCATAATGATCTGTAGATGTGGGCAGTTCTTCAACACTTGCCACTAATGTTGTTTTTTATTTAAGATTTTTATTTTATTTTTTTTGTATTTTAGCCATTATTTGACAGAAGAGAGACAGACAGGGAACATGTTGAGCAGGGGCGGATCTACAGAGGGGCAAGGGGGGGGCGACTGCCCCCCTGCTGCCCCTCCAGCTGCTCCCCCAAGTTTTATGTCCTTAAAATCATACTTATAAAAACTAATCGCTTGTTTGTCCAAAAGCCTCTTATAGTCTTAAAATTAAATATTAATTCACCAAATATATATAATTGTAAATATAATCTTAGGTCCCTGGAAAACTTAGTTAAAGTAAACAAATAAACTAAAAGTACAGTAATTAAAATTCTTTTTCTGTATTTATTTTATATTTATTCTGGGAAACCTTTTTTTCTCATTTATACCTAAAAATTGTCTTTGTTGTCTACAGAGCCCGGGAGGGGACATGGGAGAAAAAAAATGTTATGGGTGAAAAAAAAACGTATACTTTTGCGAGATCTTGCAGTTGGTTACCATAGATGAGACAACAATGGAGCATATACAAACGCATTCGTCGAGTTTTATATTGAACTTGGCCTCAAATATAAAGACATTAAATGGGTGCTTGGCAGTAAACAGGTTTACATTTAAGTGAGAGACACTTGGAGAGAAAACTTTAGAGAATACTCTTGTCGGAAAACGTACTTCGAACTGGCGGACATGGTGTTTTTATTTTTTTGACGTTCATTTTCAGCTCTGCAGCCCAGTGGACGTGCTGCTGACCCGGCTACTACTACTATTCCAGTGCTAGCTGCAGGCATTAGCTCTCCGAGGCTAGTTGCAGAGGTGAACTTTAATATTCATCTCGGCAATTCTTTTCACAGCTACGTGGTCTTCTCCAGAGGAATCCAACTTATTAGCAATATTCTGGCTTTATTTATTTGCTTTAAATGAATACTAAAATGCAGTTGCACCTTTCAGGGCCTGCAGTACACAGTAGCACAGTAGCTTATCATATCACTAAAGATATGGTTCTTACATTAACCATGGAACAACACAGCTTTATACGGTGCATAAAAGGGCACTTTGTTTTTTTTTAACAACTCTTGATTAATCAGCAATGCAGCTTTTTTTTCCCAAAACCTATTTCATATGTGCCAAATTTGTCTAAACTGCCAATAGTTTGTCATACATTAATAAAATAACTAATAATAAAAATAAAAAATAACTAACTACATTTGGAACATGAAAATTTGTCCCATAGTTGTCTTTTTGTAATTACTTTATGGCATCAGAAAATATTGAGATATATATCGTATATCGCCATTCAGCTTAAAAATATCAAGATATGAATTTTGGTCCATATCGCCCAGCCCCACTGTTGTCGTATCTATGGTAACCAACTGACCCGACTTTTGCGAGATCTCACAGTATAAAAAGTATAACTTTTTTTCACCCATAAATGTTTTTTCTCCCATGTCCCCTCTTTTGTAGAAGAGATAATGATACAATAAATAGTTTTAAAGTGTATTTGTGGATAATTTGTTGACTCCATTTAAATATAAGGGATTTTCACATACTTCACTGAGGAGGACCAGCGTTGCTACCCTGCCTAGGCCGCTTGCCACTCCTTTGCCCCCCAATGTAAAATATTCTAGATCCGCCACTGATGTTGAGAGACAGAGAGAGTGTGACAAGAACATGCAGACCGGAGGAATCAGGAACTGAAGCAAACAAAAAATCGACTTTCATTCATTCTACTACCCAGTTATTCTGTATAGAAACTAGGTCTAAGATATCAGAAATTAGACTATTAGACCACAGTTTAATGGTTAGATCATTAAGCATATGAACTGACTCAGTGTCAGTTTAGCAGTTTTGTCTCTACATGTTTGTTAACACAGGCTAACATTAGCCACCATTACCTACTGGTCAAAGTAGACCAAACAAAGCAATAACAACAAACTCCATGTGAGTTGATGTGAGTAAGAATGCAACTTTATTTGTAAGATAAGATTGTGTTTTGTATTTTTATTTACTTACATAATCACATGTTAACTCACATTCTGCCAATAATAGAAACTGATCACTAATGAAAACATAAAAGTCAGTTTATGACTGTTGTGACCAAACGTGCCTGCTGCGTGTTGATATCTGGAGGTGATTCTAACCTGCTTACGCCAGTTTCCCAGGTCCCAGGATTCCCAGTGCAGACCTGTGTGAGCTCATGTCACCAGACACCTCACAGCCTCCGTCTTCTGCTCATCTCCTGTTTTATCATGCGTGGGAGGATGGAATGTGTAATGCTGCCTTCCACACTCACACACTCGCAACAGATTCAGATGAACTGCCTTGTTCATACACTGTAAATGAAACTGGGATCAGAACAGGTTCATGTGCACAAAGGCCTGACTGAAAATGTCATCGTACCAATATATGTCAATACTGGCCTTTATTAGAAATGGAATATTGACCGTAGAAATGTTACTTACCTATATGGTGGAGGTCTTTTTTCTTTTTTACACAGCAAGAAGAAGCAGAAGAAGAAAAATTTGAAGATGATTGAAGTGAAGAGGAAAAGGACAAATAAGAAGAAATAACACTGTAGACAATAAATCATAAAGGAAGAAGAGAACAAACATATTTCATTAGTGTCAAGTAATTTCCACAGAGGTGCCCAGACAGGCTACAGAATCTTCTAGATTGTTCTGTATATCATATGTTAGTTTCTCCAGTGGCAGCAGATTCACTTTGTGGTTTAGCTAAATTTGACCTCAAAGTTCCCATTCTGATCCCTGTCCAGCACATAAAACTACCAGGTGATGTTAACGTTGTGGTCTCTCCGGTGGGAGGATCATATGAAGACAAATTTCACTAAGATATGTTTTATGCAATAATTAGAATTACAAATTAGTTAAACGTTTGCATTTCCAGACAAATGAAGAGCTGGTAAAAATATATTTAGTTATAAACTAAACTACTCAACAATATAGAATATAATGGTTGCACTGATAGAAAGCAACCACTTCACTTGAGGGGGAGGTGATCTGATTTCTCTTGTTTTTATTTCTAAAACTATGCACAGGATCCATGTGAAACTGTGGCACTTTGGATGGACAGAACATAGAAAGTGCTGTGCACAAAAATATTTAATATTTATAACACAGTGCACACTCACATTCCACAGCTGTTTCTCCTTCACAACAGAAATTTGATTCACCTGAGAAAGCGCCTTGTCCTGCCTATAGTTGTAGCGTATTGTGGAGTAGTGACAGAGGCAGAAGGGACACAGTCGTGTACATACTGAATGGCCCAGTAGCATTGATTAATTCAATTCAATTCAATTCAATTCAATTCTGTTTATTTGCTACCAAATCATAAGAGTCATCTCAAGGCACTTCACAGTGTAAGGTTTAAAACCTTACAGAATATAACTGTATGAGTTATGTAGAAAACCTAAGAGTCCCACTTGAGCAGCAAACCAGTGGAGAGGAATAAACCTCCAGCAGAGAAGAGAAGAGAAGAGCTGGTTGGTTGGGTCAATAACTCCACACTCGATACAGCTCAGAGCCCAGAAATACCTGCAGAAAGGTAGAGGAGAGGAGAGGAGAGGAGAGGAGAGGAGAGGAGAGGAGAGGAGAGGAGAGGAGAGGAGAGGAGCTCAGTGTAATGTGGGAGATCCCCCAGCAAACTAAACCTAAAGTAGCATAACTAAGAGATGGTTCAGAGTCACCTGAGCCATCTCTAACTATAAGCTTTATCAAAAAGGAAAGTTTTAAGT
>JAUBNQ010000003.1:20307554-20317620 GCA_032353495.1 Ctenopoma kingsleyae | reverse complement strand
CATTTCCTGAAAACTAGTTTGTTTAGTCAGTGGAACTTAGTTTTAAAGTTTTAAATATTTTAGTCAAAGGTTAACTTTCATGATGCTGTTCCAGGCGTTGGAAATTTGGACATGGACACAGGTGAGAAACTGATCAAATGTGGGTCAGTAGCATGAGAAATTAAGATGAGAATGAAAACATAAAAATTCCAACAATTAGTTGTCAGTTAGCATAAAGTTATTACAAAATTATCATTTTAACTGACAGCAACTGGATATGTAGACAGTTGTCTCTGTGTAATCTTGCATTACATACAGTATGTGACTGGCGCTGACTGTGTGAGTGTTTTGCACATCAGACTGGGAGTCATTCTGAGTCCAGCTTACAGTCCAAACAGCTACAGCCTGGGGGAGTTTTAAAGTGACTGATTACACCGATCAAACTAAACAGTAACAGAGGTCAGGATGGGATCATTTTACTCCTATGATTGACAGCTGTCAGAACAACACACTGCATCACATCACAGTGCACTGTGAGAGTGCACATACTGACACCGGTCCACCCCAACATTTGTGTTTAACTAACGTTAGCATAGGCAACATGTACGGGTCATGCAGGATGAATGCGGGTGTGGTACAGAGTTTTGCAGATGTAGAACTGGACTCTTATGAAAGATGAGAAAGATGCATGGACTCAGGATTTGCATGTTCGAATGGATCCAGCAAATGATTGGTTAAGAAGAAATGCTTCCATGCTTTGAGAGACACTCATTTCATCTTGTCTTTATTCATCATGCTGTGCTAAACAGAAATTTCACCATAATTTTATTGTAATTATTTCTAAATTAACATTGTCATTAATATTTTGTCATTAAATAGTCAACAAAAACTTACATTGGTTGACACCAAGACGTGTGCTTTTTTACCCACATTCAGTAATGTGAGAAAGTTAGTGCCCACATTTTAATACCATGTTTTGTGTGTAAAAGCATAATAAAAGTCATCTGATCGTAGTGTTTTTGAAGATAATGGTGGATCTACAGCTGCTGAATCACGAGTAATGCCCACACGTTCTTTTTTGGATCATTTTTGTTAAATAACTAAAGACACTGTGGAAACAAGTTATAAGCTGTTGTTCTGTGATCATGTGATCCATGCAGATGTGGCAGTAACCAGAGCACCAGAAAAACAAGTATTTTGGCATTAGTTTTTAATAATGAAGTTCCATAAAATAACATTTTGATGTTAAATACACATCTGATGCTCAGCAGTATTATACACCTGTTCCTCCTGGAATTTTACATTCACAAAGTTAATACAATGTTTTCTACAGCACAGTAAACCAGTCAATAAATACGCTGCAACAGCATAAGGTGCAAACATGCAGCGGTTTTGCAGAACCACTTATTAAAATATAATGCAGCACATTATGAAACAAAGTATACACAGTACTGTACGGATCAGACGATCAAGTCCGTCTGCTTTCACTCTACAGGTAGTAGTTAATGCAGATGAGTGAAGTCAGATGATAGAACTTTAAAACACAGTAGTAGACAACGCAGCCATAGTTTATATTGTTTTTTGTTGGTTTACAATAAGAGTAATGTTCACATTATTTCAGTGAGGATTACACTGATTCTGTAATGTGTCTGATTCCCACCTGCCTGTGTGGGATTCCTCCGGTTATTCCACTTTCCTCCCACAGTCCAAAAACATGCAGGTTAGATTAACTGGTGCTCTACACGTGTGACAGACACAACGTCAGTTAATTCACTTATCAAACATTTGTTATCTGTGAAGAGATTAGATTTAATGTAGTAAACTCAAAGAAAGAGATGTTTAACCATAAAAACATATGTCATCTGAAGAAGTTATTTTTAGTAGTTTAACTGTGTTTTCTGGACTATTTTAATTAGTCTTGATTGATGCATCTGCAGTAAGTTCATATCTGCAAATATACTGTATTTGCTCAGCAGATCTAGATTATGTCTGAGCAAGTTCCACTTGCTGAACAACACAGTCACAGATGTGAAACTGGACCTGGTTAAAGTGAGTTAAAAAATAAATCAGCCTACATGAAGGCACAGGAGAGTGTTAGTGTTAGCAGATGGTGTTTGTCCTCAGACTTCTCTCGGTGGCTGGAGGTAAACATTTAAAACAGTTTATGTGGTGGTATTAGTAAAGTGGCATTAGACTGTGAAGTCTGTTGAACTCATACTGTAGCAGTAGCTCAGATGGCTCGTACAAGGACAGCCCACACAGCTCCTCATTTTTAATAAGCCCAACTCTTTTTTCTTTTACTTATTTCTGGCAGCTTCGCGTGTACGACCACTCTTCTTGTGCTGCCAAACTACAGGTCCTAATGGAACAGTAAATGGAAAGGTCTAGTATTCGTAGTATGCCTTAAATGAGGTGTGTGATTAAGACAAGGTCGAGATCATCATGCTGAGTCTCACTTTGTTTATACCTGCGCACTTTGAAACTTCAAGATCAGGTCATGACAGGAACGTTGGAAGCGTAGTGGTGGTGAGGTTTAGATCATGTGACCACCGTGCAGTTTGTTCAACAATAGCTTTTTTCTTGTGAGGATTATCTTGCTGAACAAAATGTGTAAGTGTCATAAGCTTTAGTTTGTCCCAGAGCTTATTTCTGTAGTAACATAAAAGCCATTGGAAACCAGGGTGATGCTAACTAGTGGGTTGGCCTACAAAAAGTGACAGTAACCCCTATAGCACGCCATGTTAACTCTAACTGAATCTTTATTTATGACATCCTCAGCAGAGAAGATTATTAAAGCAGTCTGACAAAAACAAATCAAACAAGGCCAATAAAGAAGCAACTACTGCTGACAGTTACTATCTCTGTGGTACAACAACACCCTTCATCAAACTGTACCTCAGTACTGATTTACATACTAATACAGTACATACAACTGAAACCAGTGAAACTGTATTTACTGGGCACATGGTTCTAAATAAAAATACTAATATAAATAAAATACTAATACATATCATTGATAAGAACTGTGACAGTCAGACGATCAGACAGAAAAGAGGACCTATCACTATGTCTGTGGGCTTTAACACTGTCTCTACATAGAAGGCGTAGCAGGAGCTGTCTGTCTGCTGCGGATCTGCCGAGGCATTCAGGGGCGGTACAGAGTGTAGGTCATTAGTGTTTCGAAAGCACGAAAGAATCCAATTGAGTTTCATGTTCCACAAAGTGGGTTATTTAATCAAACCCTGCACCAAAAAAACACTCAAAAACAGAACAAAAACGGAGGTCTGAACCAAAAGATGGATTCGGAGAATAGTTCCACACCAAGTACACATAAACCAGTGCAGAGACAGAGACGTTGTTGATCCAGGTAAGGGAGAAAAAGGGGAACGCTTGGTTTGATGCAATGTATCTCCCTACTAATACAACCCTGACAGAATCAACATGACACAATGAGATAGCATACAGGTATGAGCTCAGAGTACAACAGAAATACTGTGTGTGATGTTCTATTGTGTAATGTCGAGTATTAGAACATTTCAGCTGAACTCTGTTCTAGATTCTAGATCAACACTTTCCTGCCACGTTGAACTTATCATGGACAGTTGTCACTGTGTTCCTATGGCAGTTGCTACACTAAGTGTTACTGTACTGTTACTTTAGTAAGTGCGTTATAACTTACTGAACTTACTGTTAAAACTAGAAGCGTATTTCTCTATGAAGCCACGTCAACACAGAGGACGAGTGTCTTAAAAATGAAAAACCAAATGCATGAAGTAAACACTAGCATGTGTCTGCGCTGTTTCTAAATAGCCTGTTTGTACTTTCCAGTGACTAGTCTGCCTGCTGTTTGTTTCATGCACTTGATGTTTCAGTGTGTGTAGCAACAGAGCGGAGTGTGCGGGGAGGTCGGTGCTCTCTGCTGGGCTACTCTCTCCGTTTATGGCTGTCACGTACAGATTCATTAGTGTGCGGCCAATGTACCTCTCAACCCTCCCTGCTGTTCCTAACTGCAGTGTCAGTGCAGTTGGTGCTCTGTCAATCACTGTCAGCTTCTCCATTTCACATTCCTGCCAGCTCGTCTAGCACCTCTCACTCAGGGGACTCTCTCTCTCTCTCCCCTCTTATTTCCTCTCTGATCCCTCATCATACGCTCGCCATGATCCTCTCATCAGCTTCCTCCTCCTGCTGACTATCATAGACTAACACTTCTGTGGTGCTGCTTGACAAAGGTCTCCTGCTTGTCTTTACTAACCGCTCCTTTCTCCTGGTGGGGCCTCTCCTGCTGGGGGCCCTCAGTCACCACCTCCCTGCTGAGTGGCCTCTCATTAGGCTTCCTGCAGTGCTCCCACTCCTCACCCAGCACGCTCCCAGCGTCGCTCAGCTCACCCAGGTGCTCCACTGAGTCACACTTCTCCAGGTCGGAGGCGATGGTCTGCAGGCTGATGACTGACATACAGTCGGAGTTGGCCTGCTCCACCTCCATCCTCTCCCTCTGGCCCCAGCCACTCTCTCTGTGCCTCTCCACCCACAGCCTAGTTTTCTCTCCGTCTGCCCAGTCGCTCTCTATCCCACTGACTCCTGTACTACTACTGACGTGGATCCCCACGGCAGCTCTAACCTCAGCCTCTGCACCTACAGGGGAGCTCCGCCCCCCACAGACTGCCGGACGTCCCCTGCTGGCTCGGATCCGCCCCCTCTGAGCATGAATCTGTTCGCTGATCTGCTCGAGGTTCCGCAGGGCCACAGAGTAGCGTGTTTTGACTTTGGCCACCTGTTCCTCCAGCTGAACTACTTTAGCCTTATGTTCCTGGAAAACAGTTAAAAGCAAAGTTCACAGTGGCACATTCCAATAACACTTAGCTCATTCAGCATCTTTACCTTTCTGTAATTCTGCTTTAGTTTAAGTTATCGACATAATGTAAGTGAACATCATGTTAAGAGGTTAAAGCTTCAATGCAATGATTTGTAAATCATTTAAAACCTATATTGGATTCAAAATAGTACAAAGACACACAAAAAATGAAACAATTTGATTATTTTTGAAAAACTGATCATTTGAACAGCTACACATTCAGGCTAAAGAGGAGCGAGTTCACCCAGCTTGTTATCAGAGCGCAGCTCAAAAGGCAGCATCTGTGATGGTACGGGCACATTAGTGCACACAGCAGGTGTAACTTTTAGAATAAAAGGCTAAAGGCTAAAGTGACAAATATTGAGTGTGACCTCTGTAGAGGAATACGGTGAGCTCAGTGACAAAGAATCAAAATCTGACGAGGAATTTTGTGATGAGTTTTTTTCTTTGAGACACCAGAAGACGGCTTCTGCCATCAGCTTCAGCCAAGTTGATCCTTCCACTTTTTGCGTTTCTAGTTGTTCTACAGTAAAAGCTAAGAATTAAATATGTATGGCCATCACAACATTGCTAAAAAGTCAGTTTCATCATGGGTCTTTGTACTCTTTTTAAGAACATTTAGGTTTTCAATCATTTACAAATCATTGTGTTCTGTTTTTATTTATATTTTACACAGTGTCCCAACTTTTTTAGAAAGTGGGTTGTACGAAAAACATGGAATTATCACTCACTGAACGTTCAACTAAGTTAATGATAATGATAGAATTCATTTGGATTTCCAATTTATGTCCATAAATACAGCCAGGTAGCAGTAATACACAATATTTCTACCCCAAATCCAGCACCCACTGCTATTTATCGCATGTAAGATTCAAGTTACTCCAAAAGCTTTAGTTTATCTTGACTTAAAACCACTATCAGGTGTAGTCTGGTGTCAGGAAACAAAAACAACTGTAGAATCTGCATCAGTTAGGCTGATGATGTCAAAGGGCTACGCAGCTGTACATCACCACAGTATCACTGCCAAAAATCAAATGAACCCCAAACTAGATTCAAAAAATAAAGCATCTCATCCTGCAAAGCTGCAGGCCAAGTGGGACATTTTCCAATATTCAAATGAAAGTCACTGAAGGTTGAATGCTTTTGCAAGCAGTTTGTAATGCCTCGGAGCCCCAAATGTCTGCATATACGGTAAATCACATCCATTACAACGCACACATTTTGCAGACTCTGCATTAACTTTGAAACTTGCCACAGGTAAAGGACATTAGTGAAAAAGCTGCAAAACAGTGTGGAGACCTTGCTCACCCTTGGTCAGTATGAATATGTGGTCTGTGTTTGGTACACACCTCAAGTATGTGATTAAACTGAGCCTTGAGTTCAAAGTAAGGTTTGGACTTGAGGATGACCTTCTTCAGGGCTTTCTGGAGGGTCTGAACTCGAGCCTCTGCGTCCTGGCAGAGCTGTGTGACTCGCTGGTGCTCCCGTTCGCTGCGGAGGCGCTCTTCTTCCGCCTCGTTCACCTGATCAACACAGGAAACTTGAATGACCAGGAGCACTGCATGGCTTAAAGAACCTCAAATTCCATTTCATTCACCTCCAATTGTTTTGAGCAGTCACAAGAAAGTCAACTATTTGCAATATCCTGGTTTTTCTGCATAAATTGGTCATAAAATGTGATCTGATTGCAATAAGATATATAAACAAATGGACACACCACCTTAAACATACAGAGTTAATTAAATGAAAGTGCAACAGCAGGTAAACAATTCTGTATTTTATATATATTTATATATATTTGTATTTTATATATTTGACTATTATTGCTATATGTAAGAACAAAAAGAACAACTATATACAACTAGGAAGTGATATTTTTTCATTTTATTCATTTATAAAAAATAAAATCAGGCCTATGGGGCATTATATAATAATCCATTTTCCCAATGTGAAGTTAATTGTTGGATGATGAATGCTGTTACCTTTTTCACTTTTAATATACAGTATGTCCTTTGTCATTGCCATCTATGGGACAATCAAGTTTTTTATCAGTCACATGCAGTATATTTGTCCCTTAAATTAGTCTCTTAAAATATTTGTTCATTAAATATTTATCGCCTCTTTCCAGCTGGGTTGTGTTTGCGCCCTGAGTCCAGTTCAATGTGGACCGTAGAACATTTACCTCATTTCTAAATTCTTTATACCGCTCCATTGTATAAGCATCTGATCTCTGAAGCCTTCTAATTGCAATTTGTAATACCTCTTCAGTTATTTCAGCAGTCAGCATTTCGTTTTGTTATTCATTAAAGGTGGTAACTTAAGTGAATTCAAGTAGACATCAATTTGGGTTAAACTTTCTCCTTGACCTTGAGAGTATAAAGTTTAGTAGAACCCTTCAAAAGCTTCCTGAATCTCACTTAATTTAATTTTGATAACTTTTGGTTTTGGATAGGTAAGCTTGAAATAATTTTCAATGTAGTATTCTTTGGTCTCAAACCCAGAGCTACAGATAAATATATTGGTGCATGGTCACTTAAGTCTATTGTCACATTACCCAGTCTATCTCAGTCTATTGACCCAAAACTTTATTAGATAGGGACCTTGCTTCCTGGGCTTTTTGACTGGAAGAGTCTAATTTGGGTCGTAATTGTAGATTTAAATCTCCCCCACATATCAGGAGTTCCTCTGTTTCAGTTACCATAATATTAGTAATTGATGAATGAAATTAATATCACTCTCTGGGGATGCATACAGATACAAAATAATTGGGTTCCCATCTATATTGCTTCTTACTAGAGTATACTTGCCTGGACTTGTTCTTTCCTCATTTTAGATTTTAGAAATGTTTCTGGATTAAAAAGTCCATTACCTTTAAAAGAAATACATTTACTTAATCACTGGCAATATGTATTAATCTCTCAATGTAAGGTATATGTAAGGTTTGCCAAATAATACTTAATTGATCCACTCCCTGAATAGTCGACAAAAAGTAACCCACATAAAGAATACTTGTGATTCCAAGGTTGGGGTCTATTGGAAATGACAATAGGTTGAGCTAGAAGAAACGTTTAACTGTGGTGGATGAGCCTCTTCTGCCAATAGGCTGAGGGCCCCAGCTGCAGCAATCAAAAAATACATGAAAAAGTCAGTGTCCACTGTCCAAAGGAAGGAACTTAATAACCACAAACTAACAAATTTCTCATTTTAGCAGATATTTTCAAAATGAGCATCTCAAGTCCCATTTCACTTCCTGGTATTTTTGAGTTCAGTCCCAATTTGCAGCTCTTCTGGTGGATGAGGAGTGTCTCCTGAAAACTCGCAGTCACTCCCCAATATTCTTCTCTCACTCTTCTCCCGGCCCGTGCCGTCTCATTCCTCCTGCTGTTTCCCATGCAAAGTGGAATATGGAGTTTAGCAGGGTATGGAGTTTGGAAACGCATCTTTCTCCTTTTTAACTCTGGCTTTGCTTCAGATTATTCTTTTTGCTTCTGCTGGATTGCTGGGGGATAGTCTTTATTGTAGTACATTAATGCCCCTTTTCAAAAAACATTGCGCCGCCCCCAGGCCTTGTGTAGGATATCTGCTTTGGTTTTGTAGCACAAAAATAGCTTAGACTGCAATACTAGAAACCAAAACAGTGTTTTAATAACTGCTTGAACCATCTTTAGCAGCAATAACCTCAAGCAAGTGTTACGTGTAGCTGTGGATTAGACCTGCACAATGTTCTGAAGGAACTTTGGACCATTCTTTCTTACACAACTGCTTGAGCTCAGACGTATTGCTAGGACGTCTGGTGTGAACAGCTCACGTCATTCCACAGCATCTCTGTTGCTTTGAGGTCTGGGCTCTGACTGGGCCACTGCAAAAGGTAGATTTTGTGTCTCTGAAGCCATTCTGTAGTAGATTTATTTTGATGTGTAGGATCATTGTCCTGTTGCATCACCCAACTTCTTCTGAGCTTTAGCTTGCAGACAGACACCCTGATATTGTCCTTTAGGATACCTTCATAAATTCAAATTCAATTTTTCCCTCTGGGATGACAGGCTGTCCAGATATAGCAAAGCAGCCCCAAATCACGTTACTTCACTGCTGGGATGATGTTTTCATGTTGGTATAAGGTGCTGTGTGTTCTTCCCAAAAACACATTGTACCACACCTGAGGTTTGCCAAAGACCATCTTGACACTCTACAGTGCTACTGGGAAAATGTTTTTTGGACTGATGAACTACGTTCTTATTGTCCACAGCAGTTTGCATGGTACAAAAATGAAATAGTAAACCAATAACCCTCCTATTAATATAACCTGAGCTGGAGCAATTCTGTGAGCTTCAGCTTTGAAATATATGTTGATATTTGTGACTTTAGAAAAGATCAGATCAGATTGCATGACCAGTTTATGCAGAAAACCTGGAAGTTTACTTTTCTTTCCACTCTATTGAGACCTGGACACATGAAGCCAAAACTATCTACATGGATATGTACCACTTGAAGGAAGTGAGAAAATAGGCCTGTGTGCTTCCTAGCATCATAGAATTGCATTATTGATCAAACCACTGAGAGAGCATCATTTTACAGTGCACAGGAACTGATTTGTAATTGTAAAACAAGGTTTGAGAGCCTGCAAAGGCAGATTTGAGAGATGTTTTGATCCAGCAGGTGTAAAACCACCCTGGCTTGCTTAAAATAAAATAGCTCATATGACAGATCAGCCACTGCTAAAACTACAAGTGTTTATTACTCTTTAGAAATGACCATGCTCAAAGCAATGCAATTATACAGTGACACAAACGTGGATAATGATGCACAGTTTCAATCTCTCCTTTAATGCATTCATGGTTGCACTTGGTTGTAGTAGTAATTGTGTGGAGAATGAAAAAAGCTGGAGAGAGGAACACTTTAAGCTGCGTGAACAGGAGGCAGAATAAAAAACCTCGCTTTTTTCCAGTCTTTTTTAATCAACATTTCAGAAATCTTTACCTGCTTACTTAAAGGGAATAACACACCTGGCCCCTGAACAGCTGAGTATTCAAATGTTTTTGAGCTACTAATACTAGGGGTCTATTTGTAAAAATGGCTTCATGGTGAAAGAAATTCACTGTGGTGGCACACAAAGCCACAATGATGAAAACTGTATGGCTGTCCAAATAACTACAGAACTGTATATATCAATATGACAAACTCAGACTAACTACCTGTATACAGTGGGTCTTTATTTGTGTAACCATGGCAAATCAG
>JAUBNQ010000003.1:20256516-20280167 GCA_032353495.1 Ctenopoma kingsleyae | reverse complement strand
TTAAGGTTGTTTCAGCTGTTAGAATATGCTGAGCAACAAGGCAAACAGTGCTAATTACCTACCTATTGTATCTAAAACACAATAAAGCTAAACACTCACTGACAGATAATGTCCACAGCAACTACATAGAAGGTACAGTGCATTTGTAGCATGACAGTGTTTTCTATTATACCTCTTTAACTCTGAGGGACAGACTTAGACTACTGCTACAGAATGACCAGATGGGGATACTACAGTACACAAAGTTTTCAATGACCTCACAGAAAGCACAAAACAAGTGTAAGAAAAACTCTTTAGTGGGATAAGTTATTGGTTTGTTGGTGCTTGTCATATTGTCAAACACATTTTATTGAAAATCATGGGGAACCTTTGTAATAGTCTCTCAACTGTCATTGTTTTGCTCCAGGTGTCTGTTCTGGTGATGTGCCACACACGAGAACTGGCCTTTCAGATCAGCAAGGAGTATGAGAGATTCTCCAAGTACATGCCAACTGTCAAGGTAAACACTGACCACCTCATTGCTGCTCTACAGCACAGCTCCTGACCGTGTCGCAGCAGATGTGATGCATGTGTGTTGTGCCTGCAGGTGGCAGTTTTCTTCGGAGGGCTGTCTATAAAGAAAGATGAAGAGGTGCTGAAGAAGGACTGTCCTCACATTGTGGTGGGGACACCCGGCAGGATCCTAGCGCTGACACGCAACAAGACACTCAACCTGCGTCACATCAAACATTTCATCCTCGATGAGTGCGATAAGATGCTTGAGCAGCTCGGTCAGTGAATGCATCCCCTCGTACACTGTCATATATTTAAAGGGAAGGTCTATTCAAAGTACTTAACAGGATTAACAAAGAGAGCAAAGTATTGCTGATGTTTTAATTAATTAATTATTTAATTTTTGACATTGCACATGATCACTTTACATGATCATACACCAGAGAAGATATTCATAAACACTGTGTACACAGACAGTGGGGCTTCACAGATGCATACGCCCCTTCCTGTGGAATATTTGAGATTTATAAAAACAGACTTGACAGGAGAATTCATGTATCTGTACAGAAACTCTGAGTCATGTGTGAACATTTGGAAGTATTTTAAGTTGCAACTATTCAAAATAATTAAACATTACTGCCTGAAAAAAAAAGGTTTTCTTTCATTTTCAGTTCTTATTCATTGCCTCTAGATCTATTTAGGAGTGTGTAAATACTGATCTGGGTCAATCTCTTCTTTAGACATGCGCAGAGATGTCCAGGAGATTTTCCGTATGACTCCCCATGAGAAGCAAGTCATGATGTTCAGCGCCACCCTGAGTAAAGAGATCCGTCCCGTCTGCAGAAAGTTCATGCAAGATGTAAATACGCCTCTTCACTTGCACCTACCATGCCTCCTCTTGCTCCCTCCACACCTGTACTACTCCTCCCCCTGTTGCGCCACGCCTGCTGGAACAGCGGGTAGCAGAGTCCATGTTGCCCTGCGACCTCCATGAATCCAAGTTACAAGCAAGAAAGAAGTTTTCCTCCAAGCAATGTGTGGGGAATGTGGGGAAGCATCTGCCTGCTGTGCTGTCATGTCATAGCCCTCTCCTGCTGTGACTGGCCAACACCGTGCCTCTGACACAGCCCCTAAACATGCTGCATTACTTTAGTTCATGCTGCCTTAAAGCTACAGTGTACAATTAACAAGGGAGTCTTAAGAGAGGGAGTACTGCATAGTTCCCAGCCCCAACAAGCATTTAGCTTGAGTCAGGCTTTAGTTACTCAACACAAATCTCCACTCTTGTTCACACTCCCTCCATTGCTGTGGTTCTGTAGCCACCTTATCTTGACCTAGCCACACAGCCATACACCCACAGGAAATAGAAAGCAAGTCACCAGAAAACTCGCATCTTTGAAAAGATAGTGTTAGGAATTCAGGAAGCAGTCACAGACACACAGTAGTGTAGTATTAATGTCACGTTTTAATGTTAGGATAAGTTAGAATTCCAGAAATTGGTACCACTGCTCCTCTTTGTAGTTATGCTCAGAACAGTCAGAAGACGCTGGACATTTTACTTCCCACCATCTAACATCTGACATTTGAATCAGCAGCCAACCAGACCCCTTCCCCACACTGGGCGGTGCAGTGTGGGGAAGGGGTCTGGTCTTCTGCCTTCCTTTGTGGTCACGTCTGTGCATTGCCATGGCAAAAAAATACTAGCAGCTGGGGCAAAAGCTGGACAAAACACCATTATAACACCATACCTAATGAAATATAACCAAACAGGCACAAAACACGATGAAATGCAGTTAGCTGTGAATGAATTAGAACTCAGTGTTAGGTAGCACGGATGTACTGCTACAATGCTAAGTAGCTCCAGGCTCTATTACTCTGCCATGACAGTGTCCAGCTATAAGTAAATCTAATGTCACTATAACGGCACACGTTTACATTCATAACAAGTTAGCTAAATGTCTTTGGCAAACACGCCTGTCCATCAGAAACAGAGGATGTTGGTCTAGCTGACGAGTGATCCAGCGTGTGCTTCAAAAAAAGAAAACTCTGTCCACCATTAGTAATCCACCAGCCCTCCTTTCTCAGCATTTGTTTTCCCCATTCGCAGAGCCAACACTATATAACTCTATAGTGATGCATTAGAACTGTAGATAGACCTTTAACAGTGCTCTAAAGAGCTACGTTTGGAATGATGAAACTAAAATCCATCAGTTGCACCTCTATACTCGTTTACCCCTCTGGCAAATGCAAATCAAAGGTGTGTTTCCAGAAAACATAGAAACAGTCAGTGACTGCTTTTACACTAAAACTACACTGTTTTCTAAAGTTCTAAAGTTTTCTCATTTACGATAAGTGCCTCAGAGTGTGTGTGCAGTCATCTACGCTACTGCTGGATCAACCTGCTAGGCACCTGAGTAGTTGGCCCCTAATTTGACTTATTCTCTGTTCATTGTGTATTTCTTAGTTAGTAATTAGTTTGTAGTAGTTTGATGGAGCAGTGCATTTTGTGAACTGAAATAAAGGCCTTAAATATGGATGAACACAGAGGCTCACTAATGGAAGGCCCTCAGGATTAGTTAACAAAGCCCGTCTCATTTAAGGCCCCTGTAGTTTCTGTTTCTAATGTGTTTTTAGTAATTCATACAGTTATCTTGCCACAAACCTGCTGCTATACAGTGAACTCGGAGATTTCAAGACCTGCTTCTTTGTATGATCAGCACTGTCACTTAAAAAAGGAATTTCTCCTGAATGGACAACAGCAGGCAGATCAGCCAAGTAAGAAACGTAACAGTGAATTTTATTTGCTATCAAAGCTGCATTTTTTTTCACTGTCATCAGTTTTTCACACTAAATTATTAATTGAGAAACTAATGATAAGAGTAATCAGTGAAAATAATGGTTTCTAATCATTGTAGCTTTGTGATAGTCCAGGAGAAAGTTGTATAGGTTCCATTAAGGCCTGACAAGGCCTGTATTGATATGCTGCCTTGCTCTTGTATTAGACAGTGGATAAACTGAAGACTTTCCATTCGTGAACCTGAATTAATGGGATCTTAAGATCAGGATATCTGATAACTGTCTGGAACAGAAAAGGCTTCGGAATCAATTGGTTGTGTCGTCAACTTGTTGCGTAACAAAACAAGCGACATTATGAAAATGTCTTTGTCATCATAGTCTTGAAACCTGTGCAAAAAAACCTAATCAACAACTGATCGTCATGACTAAAATGATTAAATACCTTTGCTCAGCAAAGGACAAGATGTCTTCGTCGTGTGTTGGTGCAGGTTTAGATACAATACAACTTACAAATCGCACATGTTGGATTCAAATTAGATTTGTTGCTGAACCATTCCCAAATGACAGAGGGAGCAACTGTCTCAAGAGGCTCGGAGTCTCGGCCGTCCACCTTGTTTGTTGTGTTTGTAGGCACACGCAAACGTCGTGGGGAAGACTCATCACGATAAACCGTGAGTCGTGATCTGGCACAGACCCACAGAGTTTGCTGTTGTTGGGTGTAAGCTGCGTGTGTGCGGTTCCTCTGTGAGTGATTTGGGGATTTACTACCCCACAGCCTTCCCTCTCTCTGTCTCCACTCTGTCCTCTTAATGTTCTCTTGTGATTTTCTGTTTCATCTCTAAACTTTAGCCTTGATATTTCTACAGTCATGTATCTGCTTATCTGTCTCATAAAACTCTCCCCTCATATTTTCACATTCTATCTGACCTGATTTAATCCACTTCCACGTTCCCTTATTTCCACACCCATGTCCTTTCTTCAATCTTCTCAACTGCCCCTAACCCTTTACAACTCCTGCCTGCTCCAGCCAATGGAAATCTTTGTGGACGACGAGACCAAGCTGACTCTGCACGGGCTGCAGCAGTACTATGTCAAGCTCAAGGACAATGAGAAAAACAGAAAGCTGTTTGACCTCCTGGATGCACTCGAGTTCAATCAGGTACGCTTGTTTGTTTTCACTAGTTTGTCATGGGGAGAGTGCTGTGTGTTTATTCATTACAGTCATTCAGTCAAGTGTGCTAATGTAGGATAGCCTTATGAACCTTTAAAGAACCCGGTATGCTTCACATGAACCAGGTTGTGATGACAAGTAAAGCCAAAACTGTTCCTTGAGCTCCTGTTCCACCAGTTTAACATTAAAGTGATGACTTGTGCAAATGAATATTAATGCTGCATTGTATAAGTGGGTATAAGTACCTGATTGTGTCATGGAAGGCTTCAAAACTGGTGGAAGCAGCACTTCATCTGTAGCTGAGCTAGTGTACTGCTGTGTTGTTTAGGTGGTCATCTTTGTGAAGTCTGTCCAGCGGTGTGTAGCTCTGGCACAGCTTCTGGTGGAGCAGAACTTCCCAGCGATTGCCATCCATCGAGGGATGCCTCAAGAAGAACGGTAACTGAACTGCTAATGCCAGACACTAAGAAACACAAAGTCCACGTAAATGCATCATTTTTAGAAGATTAAACTTGCATTTTCGAGGAATTTTGATGTCACAGGTCAAAAGGTCATGGAAACGGATAAATTCTTAAGAGACTTCAGAGTTTCTCGGCCTGATAATTAGAGTGAATTGTCGTTATGTTTCACCTCATTATTTAGTCAGACATCATACTGTATTCATGTTAGATTGAGCTATTGTCCTAACTTATTAACAAATCACATTTCCATCCATTTTCTGACGCTTAACGAGAAACAGGTTGGGAAGGCAGCAAACTAAACCAAGGTAGTCTAGACACCTCCTTCCCCAGGCCTCAGGAAAATTTTACACCTGCTCTTGGGAAAACTCCAGTTTTCCAGTTCAGAAAATATAAAAAAATGGTCAGTGTGATTGAGGAGATTTAAAAAGTTTCTCTTGTGGTAATATGTGACGGAGAGAATCTAATCATCTAAGGGCTGTGACACACCAAGCCTCTGTCTAGATCAGTAAGTGGCACTAGGAAATAACTCTATACCAGCAGGTGGTGGTAGTCAGTGTTCGTCATTCAAAAAGACAAAGCAGGAGAACCATAACCAAAGCTGCACTTTGTCATTTTATTGAATTTTCTTTTGGTCACTATCCACAGCCTACGGCTATGGAGAGTTTAGGAACATACAGTATATTGATTGATAAATCATAAATTTCATAACTGGCACCTTGCTGCTTCTTATCTAGTAGAAAACTTAAGAAACGTCTTCCTTATGGGTGAAACTGCACTAAAATCTTACAACTCTGCCGTCGTCGTCAAAGGATGTGTTGACCAGGTTCCAAAGTTCCTCAAAGTGCACCTTTCACCGCATGACAGTATCCCGTTTCCAGGGGAAACCGTGCTTGTTTATGACTGACCTGAAAGTTTGCCAGAACTACAAAGCCAACGAAAGCTCTTGTTCATATCCTCCACAAACACCTGGCTTTTCACGTTTCACCACAGCTGTTTAAAGCTGATGAAACAAAGCTGTTCTATATATACAAATCTTTGCTTAATCAGCCTTTTTGAATGTCTTGTATAAAGAGCTCATTCTTGTTCCGTTGTAATGGCAGCAGTCAGTGGGATACAATGGAAAACTGACATACTTCACTTAATTGTTTTCAGTTTGTCCCGCTACCAGCAGTTCAAGGACTTCCAGAGGAGAATCCTTGTGGCCACCAACCTGTTTGGACGAGGGATGGACATCGAGAGAGTCAACATCGCCTTTAATTATGACATGCCAGAAGACTCTGACACTTACCTACACAGGGTAAGGCTGTCTTACTCACACACACACGTGCGCACAGCTAACCCTCTGAGAATTTCTTCATACTAGAAGTTGATTGCATACATAATGTTACTCTGAATTCAACTTTCTTGACCAAATGCAGTCAGATTGATTCCAGATATCCTGAATAATCCTCTGCACACAGAAGACAACAACTCAAAACATCACACTGGAATTATTCAGCAAATCCCATGAAAAGAGCTAAAGAAAAAATGTGTTGGGCTACTTGCATTAAAATAAAGGTGTGCGTTGCTGCAGGTGGCCCGGGCCGGGAGGTTTGGCACAAAGGGCCTGGCTATCACATTTGTGTCTGATGAAAGCGACGCCCGCACGCTCAACGACGTCCAGGACCGCTTTGAGGTGAACATCAGCGAGCTGCCAGAGGAAATCGACATCTCCTCTTACAGTAAGTTCTTTGGATGTAGTTCAAGTTAATTCAGAGTTCCCCTCGTTAACTTTCCCACACTGTGTGTGTGTGTGTGTGTCTGTGTGTGCGCGCAGTTGAACCAGCACGATAGACGAGCTGGATGAAGGACAGCGGCGGTGCAGGTGCAGCTCCCTCCACAGATTTTGCTTCATGTTTGTTTTATTTAAGTTCAAACGTCATTATTTGTTAATTGATGTTTCATTTTGATATTGAGTTGTTGTAGCTGGTTTTCTACATGCGATAATATGACTTGTTACCAGGGTAGTTCTCGTACTGACAGTAGAGAAGCAGACATGACACTATTCACTGCTGTGTGGATTAATAAATCTGGGGTTTTTTTCCTGGTAAAGTCTGTCTCGTTCTTCATCCAATTACAGTTGTGCAGTTTTCTTATATAAGCAGATCCCAGGAAGACACCAGAACCAGCTCAATACTTGGACCTCCCCCTCATGTCTCTGGCTCTCAGCTCCAAGACCACTGGTTCCTACTAAAGATGTAAATGTGTAAAAAAAAACCCATTAATAAGAACAAAACTTTGTGGCTGGTCCACACAATTTTGTCACCTACAAATACTGTATTTGTAGGTCTGAACAATTTCAACACTTGAACGACTGTTGGAAGACTGTTCTGACTGTTTTGTTTTGGTGAAATGATCAAGTGAAAACTCAAGTCTGAGCTAATGGAAATACAAAGTGCTTCAGACGCTCAGCCATTTACACCTGCTGTCTGAGCTGTGTTAGTGAGAAAACAGATGATCCATGCCAGGAGATAATGATAGAAATGGCAAAGCTCTAGTAGAGAATGTTTCCAGCAGTAAGACGTGTATTAGAGGAGTTCTCTGCATCTATCAGCTTTAATAGAAATTTAAGAGATAAGCCCACATTTTGTCTTCAGAAACCTTTTTCATTTTACTCCTCCACATAATCACCACAAACCTCAGAGCACTTTTGCAATATGTGAATCAATGTTTGGCCTAGATTTTGGCAGGCTGGTATCAGAGGCACCAATGATTTTGATATACAATGGAAAGAAAAAGTAATGGTACTATTTGTAATTTCCTGGTTTTCTGCATAAACTGGTGAAGATCAGATCACATTTCATGAACAAAGTCACAAATATCAGCAAACACAATATTTCTAAGCTGATAAAACACAGTCACAGTTTTTCATGTTCTTATGAATGAACACATCCATTAAACATGCAGAGTAATGGTGGAAAAAGTAAGTGAATTAATAACTAGTTGAACCATCTTTGGCATCAGTAACTTACAGCACGCTCTTCCTGTAGCTGTGGATTAGAGCTGTACAACATCCAGGAGGAATCATTCTTCCTCACAGAAGTGCTTCAGCTCAGACATACTTTAGGACGTCTGCTCTGAACAATTCTCTTCATTTCACTCCACAGTATTTTTACTGAGCTGAGGTCTGGGCTCTGACTGGGCCACTGCAAAAGGTGGGTTTAGCTCCAGGGAGTGCTTGCTTCAGCTTATTATTGTTGCTAAAGGTGGTTATGCTACTTTTTCCACCAGCGCCCAACATGTTTAATGGGTCACACATCATGACTGCTTGTGTTTTATCAGATTAGAAATATTGTGTTTGTTGACAGTTGTGACTTTAGTGAAGACCAGATCACATTTCATGAGCAATTTGTGCAGAAGACCAGGAAATTGAAAATAGTGCATTACATTTTCTTGAGACTATACTTTAATGCCCATGAGGATGTTTTTGTGGACAGGAAGTTATATTCATAGTCAGGAAGGGTTCAGGCCCAATAAAGAGGATAGTCTTGGTGGCTCCATGTGCAGAAATGCAGTTGTGGTGAAGGAGCCAATTACTGAACTTGCGACGTGAGATTTTGGAAAGTCATCAACTGCTGTGGACATGTCAGGGCACCTCTCAGATCATCTTCAGTTCTCAAATGACCAGGTTGAAACCAGTCACATGACATCTGCACAGCGTCATGTCCCTCATGAGCCACAGTGAAAGTGAGAGATTCACCTGCTTCTGCCTTCAACCTTCAAACCTGAAAATTTAAAGAGAAACTAGAGAACATATTATTCTGAGAAAACAAATCCATTCACTGTAATAGAAAAGATTTTTTCTGTTTGTGTGAATGAACTTTTGGAACTCCCCTCATTTAAACAAAGTCAGCAACTGTATCCTGTAGAACTCAAACTCCGCTGTGTGTGTGTGTGGGGGGGGGGGTGTCAAACAGCTACCTTTAATTTGTTTGTGAAACAGGAAGTAGAGCAGGAATCCAACAGGGTGACAAGAGGAAGGAGAAAACTGCTGATCACAGCTCTCACTGCAGGACACACAACCCCGCCTGTGTTTTTATTCCTTTACATCACATCTGTTAGCTAAACTTTCACTGCCTGTGAATCAGGCAGCTGTGTGAGCCGTTAGCTGTGGTGGATGGTGTCACTTTATTCTTTGTGGAGGAATTCGATGTGGCTGTGTGATGTCACTGCCCTCTCTGCACCTAAAATATCACCTAAAATATCATGGAGTACACGTCCCTGTCACTGCAGCGAGGTGAGAAGTTAGGTGGATCAAATGAAACTGAAGTTTTGTTTACTGTAAACACTTGTGAGATCATGGCTCTGATGCAGGTGTAGTCAGGCAGTTTAGCTCAATTCCACAGTGAAATGACTGCAGGCAATGAACGAGTGACACCTTCAGCATGTGGACAAATATCAAAATAGTTGATTTTATTTATACTGTATTAAAGTTATAAACACATCAGGCAGTGGTTTTACACATCACCATACAGACATGGGAACTGATCCATCTTGTGTAATCTCCCGAAGCTAATTACAGTACAGTGATAATCACATCTCGAGCCACTCCTCAGCCTTCCTCTTGCAGAAACAAATAAAAACAATCATTGGTTTTTCAACAAACCGAAGCAGGACAAACCATGGTTTGGTTGTCATGTGGTTACAGCTTGCCCTGCATCAGGGCTTCATGTCAGTTAAACGACAGACTCAGTGATGTTTGAATCCCATTTGAAGCTTGGCAAAATTATTAGAACTTCAAGTTCTGGACAGTTAATTTCAAAATAGCCTTTGTATTAACAATTTCCTCCTACATATTTAGACATCAGGTTGATTCACTCCAGCAGAACGCTGTGGTGGAAATGCAGAATCCTGGAACCCTCTGCAAGCAGAAGCACAATCACGGCATTTCTTTCAGCAAAGCCCCCTCAGCCATTACAACCGGGCTACGGACAAAAATATTCAAGTTACAAAAAAACCAATTAAAAGACTTCAGTATGCTTCAAACAAAGCGCTTATCAGGTGTCTGGAAACCTCTCTGACAGCACAGTACAGGAACTTTGAGGAGCCATCATTTACACCCACTGTCCACAGTGATTGGTCAGGTGTGTGAATGTGGGCGGGGTTGGAACTTTTCTTTTAAGCCCTCTCTTTTTCATTCTTCACACAGCTTCTTTTTAACTGAACTGAACTGAGCACAAATATCTATGAGGAAAAATTAAATGTGTGCGTTATGCTCATTAGTACAATTGATTGTGTGTTATTGACGACAAAGCTGCAGCAGTTTTAGCTGCTCTTCGAGCGTGGTCATTCATACATTCTTTAAATGTGACCTGAACTACTTCATTTGAAGCATACAGAACACTTCAAACTGAGATCATATCTCTGCTTTGATTTAGTGTTGCGTACACTGTCATCATAATACTTTCAAGACGAGGGGCATGAACTGACCTAAGAACAACAGTGCTGATAATTCAAGAAAAACTCCACCCTTGATCCTCCAATACTGTTACACACCTGCTACTTGACATTCTCGGGGCTGCTGTGCTGTGGTTTTGGGCATATCATTAGATCTTAGTTTGTGGCAACTTGAGGCATCGCTACGCCTTTGCATTTCCCATAACACCTTATCCCCTGTGAACATACAGCAGGTAATGTAATACTACATTAGCCCTGATTTAGGACTGTAACACTTATCACAGTCCTGCTGTTGTGTAATGAAACTCAAATTTGTTATAGGGTGAGTGTTAAAAATAGGAGCTTACATGATGGTGTATATAGTTCTAAGTAGCTACAGGTGAGTAACAAATAATTTATTTCAACCAAGAAATGTCTTTTCCGTTACAGTCAGTACAACCATGTATGGTCAAAATGGCGCTGAATGTTTCTTGCGCACTGATTCCGCTCTCAGAAGCAGCACACTCACTGCTGCCACTTAGAAGAATACACTGTTCAGCCACAACACTGACACCAGCATGGGCAGCGAGCTGCAAAGCATCACGTGTTCTGGCAGCTGTCGATCATAATCAGCATTAAACAGGCAGGCTAGCCTTCATCCTCACACATCAATGAGCCCTGGGCTTCAATGATCCCATTGCTGGTTCACCAGTTGTCTTTTCCTGGACCACTTTTGGTAGGAACTAACACCTGCATGGGAAACATCCCACAAGACATGCTGTTTTGGACATACTCCGAGTCAACCAGCCATCACAAAGTGACCTTTGTCTTAGTCGTTCAGATCCTTATAGTTACCCATTTGTCCTGCTTCCAACACAACAATCAGCTTCAAGAGCTAAATCTTCCCTTATTGCTTAATACAGCCCAGCCCTGGCCTTCACCTGCTGGTTTAATGTTGTGGCTGATCAATGTATATCATAGCAATACTACTGATTAAAATGCTTGTCACCTTTTGGTGAGTTTTCTGCATTCTCTTTCAGTGAAAGACGACTGACTTCAATAGATGAGACAATTCTTAGTCAAGCCAAAATCTTAATGATTTGGTGATACACATAGTTTGGTGGTAGTGGATCAGAAATCTGCTTCTGCTTTACAAAAACTTTGCTTCAGTTTATTATCATGGACGATGAAAAACTAATTCTTCCTGTTATGATTTTCCTGCTACCAAACCCCTTTTACAGCCACTGCGAACCTCTGAATGTGACGTTAAGTCTATATTTACCCAGTAATTCACAGGAAAAAAAAAAAAAACACCAAACAAAATGGACCCAGAAAGCAAGGCACGTTGCCGATAGCTGTTTTGAAACAGTGTTCAAGGGTGGAATTTTCCTTTCTACAAGCCATATAAACCTCTTTGTGAAGTCTGTGTGGACCTGAACCTGCTGATCCTGAATGAGCACCCTATTTTAGAAGCGTCCCTAACAAACAGGCCTGGATCAACACTCTGTCGCTCTATTGAGCCCCAACTGTGCTGCATCAATTCCTTCATGAACCACTGTGTCTGCTGATATTCTTTGGTCTGAGAGGGTGTTCCTCTGAGAAAGGCTCTCTCCCCTCTTCAACACCATTCACATTGTACAGTCTGGATCAGTCTCTCAGCTCCAGCTGATGTCATACTGCACCCAGTCAACTGGCGGAGCCAAGAACACCCTTCGACCTCTGTACAGGAAACAGACTACACCCCTGTAACCTGTACGAGGAACTCCTGATTTCAAGTCGTCCATCACCCCTAGATTTCGAGCAAAGACTTTAAAACTGTCCCGGCTGGAGTACTGTACCCTGTACGGCCCAGGTCCTCTTAAGCTGCTTCCTTGCTGCAGGTCCTCAATCTTCACCAGTGGGACGCTGTAAACCTCTTTGATAAACTTTTCATCATATTTCTCTTTTATCAAATAAGACAAATCCTGCTTGGTAAAAGGCACAAATTCAGTGTTTAGCTTAATATAGCGAAGGTACTGGTCAAAGAATTGACCTAAACTGACACCTTTTCGTCCAAAAGTAATAGTCCGGGAGATTTCAGGCCGAATGCAGGAGCGGTCCTTGCGCTGCTCTGGTTGACGCATCCAGTCATCCCAAAACGCTGAGGGCCATTTGGGTTCCAGTTCGTCCCACATCTCCTTTAGCAGCATCCAGCCCAGACCAGGGAAGAAGTCTGTTCTGTAGAGGAGCTCGGGCTTGGATGGATCCACCAAGGCATCTCTGCCATTATCGTTCCAAGCAGAAACACACCACAGGCTGGAATCTGAGCGCAAGATTGGGTACAGGGCTCGGAAATACTCAAAGAAGTCCGGTGCCACCTAAATGAGATGAGAAGATGCACAGTAGTCAGACGCTGCTGATCACAAGAATCACTGAAAGGTCAGGCATATGTTTCTTAAACCGCTGGACTTTTTAGCATTGTGAGTACATTATAATCACTGATAGATGAAAACTAGACAAAACTACCAAAAAAACAAACAAAACAAAAACATTTTGTCATAAACTAGAAATACCCTTTCTTTAGCTAATTCAGTTTCAAAGGTTTCCACTCCTTTGTGTCATGGAAATTTTTTTTATTTTGCTGTCTATAGATCTGGCATGTTATGTTTTGCTTGCTAGCATCAGAGCACTCTTGTTCCTTTATGGTTCCCAAATAAACTAGACTGTCAAATTTTACCATGAGACATTATTCGTTGCTGTTGAGCTGTTATTGGAGTAAGATCTAAAACAGCCTGAAAAATGTAAATGTCTCCCTAGTGTTCATTTTGTCCACTCCAAACTCTTAAATATGTTGTGTAGGAAATTGAAGGTCATAAAGTTCCCACATTTCCTGAAGGTAACATGGTCCAGCCCTGTTAGGATGTCCCCCTTTGCCAGAACAGGGCCTAAAGTCTAAAACTGAACTAAATACAATCTGTACTTGAAAAAAATATGCTATATACAATTATTTATAGTTTGATTTAGTTATTTTTCACTTTATTATTATTTCAGTTTTCACGAGCAGTACAGTAAGTTTCAGTTTCAAAGTTAAGCTTTTTGAAACAATTTTGTTTTTCAAATTGACAAAACTTATGGCCCTGATCTAACACCATACTGTTGATGTGTTACAGAGGAGCACACAGATGACTTCTGTTCTGAATTGAATTGAAGAGCTGGTTGCTTTGATAGCAGATTCAGCTCGTCTGTATTGTTGGGTTGGATGAGGGGCTTTTTCACAGCACTGTATCGTTTCAACTCCTTCAAACAAATTTATTTGTAATGAATATATACAAAATATAACACTCGGCTGCATGCAAGTGTGTATGATGGATCCATAAGGTCTGATAAGGTAAAATGAACTTTAAGAGAGATTAGCCAAACAAACACGAGGGAGTTAGTTTCAGCAATAAAATTATAGAGGGAAGTGACAGAATAGTTACATAAGTAAAGCCAGATTTTTCCTTCCCACTGGCAAAATAAATGCTGATTTACAGGGCACAGTTTCTCCCTTGAGCTCACAACTGAAGTCAAGAGTTTCTTTGAAAACCTGTAACTTACTTCCTGCTGCTATAGCAGTTTTTACCAGCTGAATGTTCACTCTGGTGTGTTTTATCCAGTTCTAGAAGCTTAAAAGAGGTTTTAAAGATTCAAAGACAACCTCTGTTCAGTGCCAGCACATACACCATAATCCAATCTTCAGTTAAAAAAAAAAAACTGGGAGTGACTTATATTTGCACTCTCTCCAAAGTATCACTTATTGTTTCTCTTGTGACCCAAGACACACATAGACTTGTGTAGTCAAATATGACATAGATGATGTACAGTGATACACTAGCAACCAGTCTGGGCTTTGTGACAACACCCTAAAATTGGTAATGGGTAGACAAATAACTTCTCGTCACAAACTCTGAATAAGCTGATGCTGCACATTTTGAGGAAATGATGATGTGATGAATACTTGAGACAAATGTGGAACCAGTGGGAACAGCTCCAGTCATCATTAACCCACATTTGAACGTAAGCCATGTGTAATTACACTTTTAACATGGAAAGGCCATTTATCCTCTTCAAACCTGGCAGACCTACCAGTGGGAGCATAATTACAAACGTATGTTGTGTCTAAAGGCAGTTTTTAAACCCTTGGATTTTTTTGTTTTATTGTTTCAATTCTGCAGGACATCCAGATGTTAGCAAATGTGACTAGTCTGTGGCAGCATGTACAAATTAATGCATGTGAAATGAGCAATATTTCCATTTAATGGAATGGTACGGTCATAAAAACACAGGGTCTAATTCTTTCACTTAGTGGAATACATTTTACAGCTATGAACAATGGAATAGAACGACCCATACAGTAGCTTTTCTGGAGAGTTAAGATTAGTTAAGATGCTGCTTCCGGCAAAGTATGAGACAAAAACAAACAATCTACCCAATAAAACCAAAATGCAACAAAAGAGTGAGCTATTACTGATGATAAATCCTGCTATAATGTATACCAATGTTATGAGAATAAGGCAGAAATTTTAGGGTACTAACCTCCAAGTCATCCTCCACTATGACCACAGTAGAATGGGAGAACGTGTTGAACACCTGGTTGAGTGCCCAGCGGTAATGTCGAGCTATTTTGTAGTAGCCTTGGAACTTCCTGTGCTCTGGTCGGACTCTGATGTCCGATAGGTCTGGTTGGCTTATGTGCGTTACTTGATCTCCATATGATCTGATCACACGAGCAGTCTCACTGTGGCCACAATCCTGGCTGACAATGATTGGATGTAGCTCTGGAGAAGGGCGAGACTGTATAAGTCTATCAAGACTCCGTTTTACGGTCACCCTGTCACAAGCAATAACTAGAATGGGAATTATGACCTCTGGAGGGGCGGCAGAAGTCTCCAGTTTATTGTTCTCAACAATTTCTTCCTTTATTTCAATGGTCTGGTGCTGTTCTAGCTTAAACTCTGTTGCTACTGTTTGGAAAGGCTTCTGTGTATGTTGTACTTCTGTTTGGACCATGTCATCCACACTGTCTTTGAGAGGAAGAGGATGCTTCAGTGGATGGTGGACAATCTCTTGTTTGACATCTTTTGTATCGTCCATTTCTCTTTTTCCAACATCCTTCTGCCGAGCCCACACTGCCCTATGACTTTCAATCTGCTTCAGTAACTTTTTCTGGGTCTCAAGCTGGATTTCGACCTCCTCTGCCAGGCGGATCACCTCCCCAGCCAGGTTGGCCTGGGCCCCATTCCCTCTGCTGCCACCCCACTCTTCCTTTCCTCCTGGCTCAGCTCCACCTCCTTCTCCGAGGCGGCCAATTGGAGGGCGACCCCAAAGATAAAGTAGAAGCAAAGCATTCCAGGCAACAAACAGGAAAGCACTGCATAGTATAAGAGAACCTTTCTTGCGAACCATGGCCCAGTAAGGGGATAAAGTTGTGGAAAAGGCTGCAGGTAGGGAATGGGTGAAGGGACCAGAGTGAGAATCCTATAGACCAATCTCAGATGGGCCGGAAGTTGTTACCCAGTCACACTGCAGTTATTTCATATTTCATATGTCATCCTTGTCTTTTGGCCAGCAGCGTGTCAAGAGAAGCACTGTCCCATTTAAAGTGAATTTACATGATTAACTTCCAGAAAATCCCATAGAGACAGGGCAATGGGCTGAGACAGGGCTCGAAAAAATTCAGCAGGGAGGGGGGGGGGGGCTGCAAAAGTGCAAGTTACTGAAGTTAAAAAAGGAGTGGAAAGTGATGGCACTTTGGGCTGACGGAATGTGACTCCTTGGATGTTATCCTTCATCCATCATCCTGAAAACACAGCAGGAAATCAATCAGCAAAAGTAATGGAGATCTGCAAAGTGTCTGTAAACTTCTGTACAAGCACCAATAAAAGATTATCACATTCTTATAAATGAGGATAGGGTGTGGAACCATTCAATATTGCAAATTTAAAAAGCAATCTGTTTGCATATAGTAACCTATATTCTAACAACCAAGAACAACCAAAATATGTTCAGCTGTCTGTAGAACCAAATAGACAGCAAAGCTCTTTGTGTTCTCAGGTGTGAAGTTCAAACATACAAGAGAGCATTCCTGTTATGCACCTCTACATCTTTTATCCTTACATATCATGCAGTTCTTGTACAAGAAGGATGCTATTGATTTCTTTTTTTGCATCTAACATTAGGACAGTTCAGACTGCTTTAGGGAAGACATAACTGTTGTCCACTGGGGACAAAAATGGGACAATTCAGTTAGCTTTTCATACCTACCATGCACAACAGGATCAACATTCCAGTTATGGAAATTATATTTTTGAATACTTTGAACACTGAATACATTATTTTACTATGAAAACCTACAGTACAGTGTTAAAATTCAGTGAATGCTGACAAACTTGGCATTTCATCTCAACCAATCTTTGAATGACATATTCACAATTTCCTAATATTTTAAAGAATAAACAATTAATATCTTAAACATCTGGACCACTGGGATTTATATAACTATAATGCAACCTGTAAACCACTGGTGAGTCACACTAGTGCAACAATTAGTTCGAAATCAGTCAAATGACAGTAGTTTGTGAAGTGATTGATTGTTGAAAATAAAATATGTTTGTAGTTTCTCATTTTGCTATACATCCTGCTGCCACAGATCAGGAATATAAACTTGGGAATAATGTTACATTTGAATGATATGGAGACATGGAGTGGAGACATAAACACTGGATTAGTGTGAACAACAGAGTAAGGTGGATTTGAGGTGGTGATCTGTAGCAATATGCTACAACCTGATGATTATTTTCTCATTTTCTATACTGCACTAGTTTGCCACTTTCTCTGGCGCTGACAAGGTCAACATAATAATCCTATAAGCATAGTCTGATGTTAAACACAAAGAGAAAAAGAAAGGTAACACCAACAGTAAGCACCCAGCACACTTCTGGGAAAAAGAAAAACACCACTGTCATATCTTTAAATGTTACCATTATTGGTTGTTAACTGCAACACAAATGCATCTGCTATAGCAATGCTCCATACAGTGACTAGTGTTGTGTTGTTGAACTCTTGTTTAGGAATGAATTGCTAATATCCTCAACTGAGCGATATCTCTACCTAGGATTGCATTACAATGTATACATACAAAAACTGAACCACTGAACTGGGGAAGCTGCAGAAACATCCTCTCTAATTTGCTTGAACTAACCCTTTAAATTAGTCATCTACATGTCTATCTCTCTGTCAATACCTTGAGATTTTGTTATACAGTCAAAGTCCAACGCCCCATGAACAAATAGGCTCCAGTACAAATGTTGAAATGCTTTCAGTGTGCTGGCTAAGCAAATAAACCTACTGAGTGTCAACAGTTTGTTTGTGACAGCAAAGGTTTTCTTTGTTGTTGTAAAGACAAGTGGAGGAAGAATAAGGCCACACTGACTGCTTGGCAGGAGCTCCTCAGAATTAGAAAAGGCTAAACCAATTAGTGCTGATAAATATAGGCCTACAATAATCTTCTAAGTGTGGCTGTTTGACTAAAAAGAACAGATGCACTGATTAGTAATGGATTTCTGCTTGTGCTTCATTGCTCTGGGACGGGACAAACTCTGCTCTGCAATCTATTAACATACCACACCTGTTTATCTCCTTATTACCATCACCTTGCAAAGACCCTCTCCACATGTGTCTCACCCAAAGACAAACACAATCAGATGTCTGAGCTTACAGAGCAGTTACATGTCTGGAGAGTGACAAATAGTTGTGGTTAGGGGTCGGTGTTAAAGGTTGGCAGGCAGGTTGTGGACAGATCCAAATGGAAAATAAATCCAACACGCTGCAGTACAGGACAAGATGACAAGATCACTTGTTTAGTCCCTGAGGCTGCATTTGTTCCAAAACACAAAGATATTCCATTTACAGGGGCGGCATGATAGCTCAGTGGGTAGAGCAGTCTTCAAACCTGAGGGTGAGCGGTTCGATTCCAAGTCCCGGTATGCAGACACTGATACCCTGACAGTGGCAGCCTATCCACAAAGAATTTCCCCAAGGGGATCAATAAAGTATCAATTATTATTATAATTACTGAAAAGTGCTCATATCTGGGCTTGGAGCCCTTGCTGCACTTCAGTCCCTCTGTTATCTTTTTGGTCTTGTGTTTCCTGTCAATAAAAGGCAAAAGTGTTTATTTTTTGACGTTATTCAAACTAACTTTCTGTACACTGGTTACAACACGTTTCTACTTCCGTTTTCTTAAAAACCTTTGTCTGACCAACAGTCCAAATCCAGCAACTATCATCTTGCATACCTAATAAACCGAGCGTCTGTATTACTCATCTTGACAACACAGCAGACTGGCAGTGTTCTGCTGCCGTCTTTACCTTGACAACTACATGCAGATACAGGGTAATGATGGACACAATGGGTCACTTAAGATAGAAAAGTTAAGCTATAATGACATGGAAAAGAGATAGTGAACACGTTTAACATTTTTCCCTAAAGGAAACAGAGTCAGGGACATAAGGAAAGGGATTAGGCAGCAACAAGGAGTGAAATGTAATGAAAGTCAGGACTAACCCTACCTGAAATCACAGCAGCCTACCCGTCTGTCAAGCCTCCCTTCGGGTCCTGTGCTGATTTGAGCTTTGCAAACAAGAGGAGCTGATTGTGATGAGGGAGGGAACTGTTGCTCTTCCCACAGACTGTACCAGCTCAAACTCTATTCTTTTTTAACCCCCTCCTCCCTCTGTTAGACAACGTGGAGCTGGCTGGTAGGATCAGACTGAGAAGCCTGCGGCAACAACCTACTGAGGCGGTGTAACTTACCGTGCACTTAACATTTGACCACACTGTGGAAATGTAGCGTTAATGAGGACTGACATGGCAACGAGAACACTATTTACTCCCAACTCCTGCCAGTGTCCACAGCCCACAGCAGGTCACAGCGGTGCAGCTGTCTAGTTTATGGAGAACAGAGCCAGCTGTTACGCTTCACAGACTTCTTTGAAGCTGTTAAGCTAGGTGACAGCAAAGTACCGGGTAGCAAAGTTAAAGCCCGGGACACAGTGGGTGTAAAATACAGCGTGGTCATAGCCAGTGTTCTGTCACACTGCAGTGACTTCTGAAAACAAAGGACATTAAGAATGTCTTAACAGCTAACCCGAACCCTGACGTTAGCTCTGTGGCTAACGCCTAGCAGCGGCAGCAATGAAGATTTTCTTTTCCGTTTATGAGCTGTGCTGAGCGAACACATGGACGTAGCAGCCGAAGCCAGTTTCACTCACCTCTCACACGGCGTTCAGAGCGAGTCGGTGCGGCTTGCATCTTAAAAGGAAACGAGACTCGCATCAAGCTGCAGTGCTGTACCGACAGGCTAGCTGGCTAGCTAACCTAGCTAACGTTAGCTAGTCGAGCCGCCCTTCGCTATATTTCCTTCGGTGTCACATTCACAGCACATCGCAGGGCTGGTTCACAGCGGCTCCACTGTTGCCTCCACCTCCACCTCTGGTTCACGTTATTACCCCAGCTCTGCTCCTTCGTCCAGCACCAGCAGCCGGTAATGTTAGCAGGCTACAGTGTCGACTCCGCTGGAAATGTTAACGTTAGCCTGCCGCCGGCATGTGTATCCACAGTGACAAGTCCTTCCCTCCGCTCTGGTTCACTTTCTCATACCGCTCCTCCAGCTGGCTCTACCACAGGCTGCCACTACAGATGTAGCGACACGATGACGGCATTTTTCATTTCACTGTACAACTCTTCCGGATCACTCACACAACATAACTGATAATATAACGATGACAGTAACAGCAGGATCAAACTTGGGATCTTGCTAGAAGCTAGATGCAGAAGAGGTCGAGCTATCCTGGCATTTATTCACTAGTATGGGTCAAGCTCCTGAAACGCTGCATCCTACACTTCCCAGAATGCAACTTGATAGCCTCTTTCAATTAAGTGAGTCAAATGCATTATATTAATACAGTTGTACGTCATTATATAACTGACATTTACCTTTTAGTACTTTCTAATAAAATAAACAACAAATTCAGTTTTATTGCAGGGCAATGCAAAAATCTTCTCTGACGGTGTTAAACATCTATTTGTTCATTGTATGCTGTTCTAGCCTCTTACTTTTTTATTTTACCTTACCTAATTGATGACTCTTTTGCCCATGGATGCAAATGTGAGAACACGAATGTTCACGTTAGTGGACGTAAACACTGTCCTACCAGCTCCCCAGTACAATGTCCAGGTAATGATTGAGCCTGTGTGTGACTACAGCAGCTAACTGTCTGGAGAATTCACAGTGAGCCGTCAATGATCTGGTTATGTTTATCTGGTGTTGTATATACACATCATTTCTAATCAGTGCTGTAAACACTGGTTTCCACTGTGTTCTTATTGTGTCACGTTGTGCCTCCTGCAGGCTCCACCCAAGAACCATCAATCACCAAGACCATGGACATTTCCCAAAGTGAGAACCCGTCTGACACGGACCGTCTCCTGTTGTGTGCTGCATGTACAGTATGAAAGAGCAAATCTGGACAATGCCCAGACCTGATTCACTAGACACTGTCCGAAGTTTATACGTAGATATGCAAAAAATAAGCAGCCTGGAATATGGTGCGATGTGAGGTGATGTGTAGGGTTGTAGGGTAGATCTTAGCCTGTGGTGGCCATGGTACATGTATCTAAAAGTAATACAGCCCAACACTCCTGTAATAAAGCCTCCTTTATCAAGATGATAATTTTCAGTTTTTGTTCATACAGTTTCAAAGAGGTGTTGATTCAGCTATAATGTCAAAGTTTGAGATCTGGGGAGCTGATAAAAATGATGTCTGCAGGTGAGGTGCTACGAATACAGTATCAGAGTTTAACAAAGAGACTCTGCATTAAGTGAACAACACATTGATGAAATTATGTAACATTCTTTTTCATTTAGGCGGTACAGAGGTCTCTGGTTCAGGTTAACGTTAGAAACAGTTTATCAAGTTCATCAGTGCTGACATCCAGTAGTCCACACAGTTACTTCAATGCCTGGTGACTGCAGCTATGCTGTTGTTTGAGTCTCTTGCAGCACCTTTAGCTGGTCCTCAATGGTTTTCAATTCCTGCTGCAAGGTCGACATCTGAACACAAGAAAAGAATAAAAATCTCCATCAAACACACTGTTGTCTAATTCATATACTAGTAAGGATACAGTTATTAGGGTTATTTATAAAGTATATTTAATAAATAATGCATAAATTCTCATGATAATTTAACTCTACAAACGCTATTTCCAGAGAAGTTGTGACTTTTTCTAAAATGTAATAAAAACTAAACTCTGTGGCTTCATAGACACAGATTATGTGTGCTTGACTGACCTGCCTGCAGTCCACATCAGTTTCCTATTGAAAATGTAGGACGCATCATGAAGAAACTTGATAATGTTAAAAATGTTAAATGTTATTCCATCATTCTTAAGTTCAGAATGTTTTTTTAATTGGAATTTGATTTTGAATTTGATTTGAATTTACTTTGGGGTCTCTAAGGTAGATGTGCATTTCAATGGTGTCTAAAGTATAAAGCAAACACACTGAATCTTTTGCTGCTGTGTCTAATTTACGTTTTGGTCACGTGGTGAAGAAAAACCACAGAAACAAATTATGCTTTCTGGACATTTTTCTATTTCTATCCCCTGTCAAATGCTGTAAATAGCTAAACTGCTCCCAATGCTGTAAAACATCACTTCCATCACTTCCAAATACCTGTAAATATCTCAAGCCACACTAGCAGCTCTGTGACACTGTGTGCTCACACTGACAATGCTCAACTGCATATATTCACCCTCTTAGTTTAGTATGTTGGCATGCTAGCAGCTCCCCTACACCTGACTGCCCTGTGCTCACCTTACTGTCCATCTGCTGCCTTACATGAGCAGGAACCTTGGTCATGTAGTCTGGTGATCGGACTCTGCAGAGGATTTCCTCCAGCTTTGGAACAAGCTTTTCTCTGCGCTGGGAGAGCTGCAGGATCTGTTTGTCCACATTCATTCCAGTCTGACAGAGGAAATCATATAACAGTGTGTGTCAGTCATACTGTATGTTAGTCATCAAACCAGCATGCTGATTTGCACAAACGTTGTGGATAATAAGGCTACACCCTCAGCTCTTCGATCCATGTCATCTCATGCTGCTAATGGTGACCGATGCCCTCACAGCTGAACTAGAAAATCTTTTTTTCTTAATGAACACATTCTAACATTGAATGATTAACAAAAGTATAGCTAATGATAGTTCATCCATTAACATTAGCTGTAATATTGGCAGCTGTGGGTTTCCTTACAATAGTTATTCTGAGAGGCTACAGTTGAAACACACCTGGATGTGAAGGTGTAGCTGACATGTATGGTCCACCACACCAATGAGACTTTCTTTAGGTGGGGGAGTGGTGTAGACAGGGAGCTGGGTGTCTGTTCTCTCGGAACAGTAGATATTGAGGCTGGAGATCCGGCTTAAAGTCCAAACAGCTGACCCAAAGCGAAGGAGGACCTGGGCCTGACTGGGTGAACACACTGCCCACACTGAAACACACAATGCACAAGCAAGATGGAAATAAATGAGGCCATACTTCCATCTGTCTTGTTTTGGTTGCTATGCCAACTAATGCAGATGCAAAAGCCTCCTGCAGAACAAATATTTCAGTACTTTTGTTGTATTATTGGAATTTAACAAAATAAATTGTAAAAAAAAAAAGAAGAAAAGAAAAAACAACTGCCAGGATCTTCTAGAGACCAATAGAAGTGTAAGAAAGTCGATATATCATTCTGTAATCAATCAATGAAAATAACTTAATGTACTGATGATCAAGTTTACATGCAACCATTCATGCAACTGGACGGACAAACTCAGTACTATTTGGGCTGGTGCACAAATGCTATGGTTGTGATTTTTCATCATTGCTTTAAACTTCAATCATGCAAAGATTCCACCAGCATGTCCTATTTGCTACAGGAGGAAGTAACAGAAAACACTTCTGGCTGTATTTAAGCATTCATGAGTGAAGACGTTTCAATGTCAAATGGCTGAATGCAACTGTTAAATGACTTACTGGCAGGTTTTTCTTTGGTCATGCCGCACTGGGCTCGCAGTGAACGCGCCACTCGGATCACTTCCTGGACCAGCAGGAAATCTTTTTCCTCTTCAGGGAAGTGCCAGTGTGCCTGGTGCGAAGGAGAGGTTAAAAAAGACACATCAGCTAACACAAAGCTTGGTCCCTGCTGGGTACTTCAGGGTTTAAAGACTGTTCATGCAGACGTGGACGCTGATATTT
>JAUBNQ010000003.1:20196189-20214976 GCA_032353495.1 Ctenopoma kingsleyae | reverse complement strand
CAGAGTCACCTGAGCCATCTCTAACTATAAGCTTTATTAAAAAGGAAAGTTTTAAGTCTAGTCTTAAAGGTAGAGAGAGTGTCTGCCTCCAGAACCTGGATTGGGAGCTGGTTTGACAGGAGAGGAGCTTGATAGCTAAAGGCTCTTCCTTCAATTCTGCATTTGGAAACTGTAGAGGTTCAACACACCTCTGTGCTCATGCCGCACTCTAACCTCCAAACCACATGTAACCACCTTTCATGTTTAATATGTCAGCAAACTAACACATGAAAATATGATTTGCAATTGTCTGTATGATCAGTTCAGTCAAGGTGTTGATGTGGTTTTGTTCCAGGACTCCATTGACCTGTTTCTGGGTAACTTTGCTGTTGATGAGTCAGATGGTCCTACTCCTCTACGTGTGCAGAAGGACTGGAAGTTCCTCACAGTTAGTACACCAGTACCTGTTTCTTGTTATCAGCAGCAGATGTAAATGTGAGTGTTAGTCTAATCCTCTGAGTCCTGTTCTTTTTGCAGCTGCCCATCATCATGCTGGTGGCGTTTTCCATGTGTATTGTCTGTCTTCTCATGGCTGGTAAGTTTCTCTCTGCTAATCAAGTTTCACTCATTCATTGCACTTTTAATTTAAAGCTACTCTAATTTGTATTTGTAAGTTTATGATGGAATAAGTCTGGATAATAGGTGCCAGTGGCATTGCTATTAGGTCTTAGACTGTTTCCTTTTTTTATTTTGTTACTTGTTAAAATGTATGATCTGATCACTTGTGAACTTAACTGAAATGCCAGGTGTAAAACAGGAACAACCTATTAGTTCAACTACATTTTTCACCTTAAGAACTCCAGTGACTTAATATATCAGTATACTTGAAATGCACTTGTGAATATGATGTGTTGTCCAACCATATCTAAATGCAAAAGTGTTTCTATTTGGAATGACCACACTTTATATCACTTTATATTTCTGTCACACACACAGTGTGGCTAAGCGCGTGGGTGCAGGAAAGTACAGTTATTAACCGGTAGGGCTAACAGGGCTAGCAGGCTACCAATAGCAATGTAGATTATACTGTATTTTACCAAACAGTTTAACTGGATTACTGCAGTGTATGGAAACAAATTCCTCAGTCATCAACATAAGCTGATTTCTTCTAGTAATAAGGGTATAACGATTCTCCAGATCAGTTTCAGAAGCAGGTTATGTCCTGAGGTCTATTTGCTTTATACTATGATTTTAATTAGAGGGTTACATTTATATGAATGTTAAAATATCTCTGGTTCCAGCTGAAAAAACCCCTTCATTAGAGGCCATTCACAGGAGTTTTTCAGCTCAGATGTCATTTGGTTGTCATTAACCACCTCCTCCAGACGACATCATCTGAACTGAAGAACTCCTCCAACTGATGTCAATTTGCAACAGAGCAAATGTGTCTGACCCTGATTCACATGGTCATGGTTAAATGAATGGGAAGGGAAATCTGCTGTGACTGCACCAGAGGAGCGTGCCGGTTGATAATAACAGACTATAGTGCACAGACTATACAGTAAGGTTGTACAAGTGCAACTGTTTGCTGTTGCACAATCTAATGAGCACTTCATCTGAAGCACAATGTCGTGTAGCTCAATTTGAGTGTTTCCACTGCAGCCTCACAGCAAGAATACCAGGGTTTGTGAAGCAGCTACATTGTCCCAGAGTTAGTGGAGAGTTAGTGGAGAGTGTTGCTCAGTACAAATCAGTCTACAGACAACTTGTTGGGCCTGCATCTTTATGTGAAGTTAAGGACATAAGGGTTTAGAAACATGTAAAATAAAGAAGAAACAAGACTTCAGTCAGCAGAAGTTCTATTAACAGAAGGCTAGTTTTGTCAGAGTTCAGACTAAATCAGACATTAGGCGAAATACAACGACACTCTTATTGGCAAGAAGATTGAATGAAATTAAAATACATAACCCAACCCTAACCTAAAAGACTACTTCTAATCTTCCAGGTGACACATGGACAGAGACCCTGGCTTATGTGATGTTCTGGGGGGCTGCTAGTGCGATAACAGCCACTATCATCTTGTTTAATGGCCAAGACTTTGTGGATGCCCCCAAACTGGTTCACAAAGAGAAGATGGACTGAGACTGCGTGTGTGTGTGAGGAGCAGTTGGTCCCAGCAGGCTCGATTACCTCGTCATCTTCATCTTCTTCCCCACATCTGGACTCACGGCACGGATCTGCTGCCTCCTTACTGCCCTCGAGACTTTTCAGCCTCAACAGTTTTTCTGTCATTTGCCTACAGTGTATTTGACCCTCTTCAGTGGTACTGCACACAGTCCTTCACATGGTTTACATTACACATTCCTCATAGTGTGTCCCTAGGTTGGTTGTGCTGGTGTTAGGTGTTGGTTACACAGAGTCTAATTGTTTAACACTTTTACATCTCTACAAATGTTCTAACAAATAATTTTCTGTTCTGCTTGATTACACACCTTAGCTGAAGCCCTGTGCACCCATGCAAGTGTTTTCTGGGTGATTAGACCTTCAGTCTGGTTGAAGTTGGGTGACTCTATGGTAGAAATTATGTGATTGCACCAAACTTCACACACAAAAAAAGTAAAATGTAAGATGTCTTAACCTCTTGTCCAAAACACAATGGCCAGGGAGATGTCAAATGTACTGTAGTTTGTAGGTGGACTATGGGTGTGTTGGGCCTTTAAAGCTGCATTGTGTTGGTTTTGTTTTTGACTACTACAGTCACTAACACTGTTCATTTGGTGCTGGGCAGGTAGTGCACAGCGGCCTACGTTTTTTTCACTGCAAGCAGCTGCGTGAAATGAAATAGGGTTTGGACTGTAAAACCGAAACACTGAGCTTAAAGAGGCTAAAACACAGATGATTTCTTAATGTCAGTTAAACATTAACAGTCACACTTAAACATCTACATGACGGATAGAACACTATATACTGTATGTACATGTTGAATTTGAATGTATCCAGCCTTACAAACTTATGACATGATGAAATATAAATATTTGGATAATCTGTATGTAACTTGAGTGAACATTATGTCTTCCTATTAAAGGACAGGTTTCACAGTTTTTCATCTCTGTCTTAAAACAACAGTTAAGTGTCCATATGACTGTTGAAAGAGGTCTCACCTGCTGTGATAATTCCTCCTGTTCATACAGGACATGGAGACATCCTTACAATAGATGTGATGGCTTCAGCAGACTGAGTTTATTAAATTAATTGGTTATGTATGATTAATAAGAAAATCATGGAATTTTGGAAGATATTTTTGTAACCTGACTGATTTTGAAAGCTGAAGCTTTATATTGTCTCCAGATAAACGTTTGAAGCATCTTTTTTCATCTTTAAGTTGCAGGAATTGTTACAGCAAGTAAAACCTGTTTGAGTCTCATATGGCTTGAAAAATTGTGAACCCCTCCTGTAAGCTAACCTGGGGAGTGTCTATGATAATTCAATTTTAATAACTGCAGGTGTTAATGATTTAGCCAGTGTTTGTAAAATGTCAGTGGCTGCTAGTTTTTTCTAATCTGATTCCAGACCTTTGCATTTCAGCCTGTGTATTCTATTTGTACAGTGGTTTCAGTAGATCTTTTACTGTGCAGGCCAACAATTTAGAGCTTCATAGGCAAAAATAAGAATACGAACATAATTTTGCTGCATCTCTAATTAGCTATGTAGAGTCTTATCGTTATCACAGTTTGCTTAACCACCTCCAGTCAACCTACAGTTTTTTCGTCATGACAGCTTTTCATTTTTTTGAGACATGAGGTCACAATTAACATTTACCATGTTATGACCTTTGTCTGTGGTTAATTTGATAGCAGCCCCTTAGCTTGAGAATAGCTATAACGCAAGATGTTAGCAGTAATTCAGAAGTCTGGAAAGAGGCTAATTTGTTTGTCCAACAGAAAAATGCTAATTAGACTGCACCAGTTTTTACCAGAATTGTGGAAGTCTGTTGTCCTAAGATTTTACCCTGTGCAGCGGTTGATTCTACCACTAGGGTAGAAATTATTCAAGAGTTAGATTATTACATCACAAATTCTACATGTGGTTTTAATCCTGATGTGGAGATATACAACATGGTTTTGTGATTTGTTTATACTACAAGATGATTCACCACAAATAATAGTGCGTTACTGTATCGTAAGAATTCTAGACAATTGTATTTGTGGTTGTTAAAAAACAGATTTATCTTGAGATTTTAGTAACCATAGAGGGTTAGAGCTCCACAATGCACTTGTCACCTGCTCATCAGTGTTTTCAGTCTGGTTCTTCACAGACCTTTGGGGTTTGTGTTGTGTCCTGTCTAGAATAGAAGGAGTCCAAGTCCATTCCTGAGCCACTGCCTTACATACCTGCCCAACAGTGGACACATTATCATACTATCATTAAAGACCTTATGGGCTTTGAGTTCTTCCTCTGATGTTGAATTGTGAAGTGCTAGACTGTAGTTTTCAAGGATTTGGTCACCATGCCTTCTTGTTCTGTGTGTGACTTCACATAGCAACTGTATGGTGCTTTAGATCCTTCCTGCAAACATTTTCTCATGTGTCAGATCACAACAACAAGTAGCACAAACCGTTTGCTGAGTGACTGAGTTCCAAACTGTTGTCTAGTCAAACGTTTATCTAACTCTGATCATACTGGTACTGTGGTTCACCTTATTTATGGAGTCCCAAGTGCCGTTATTTTACAATCTTGTACGCACAAGGTAAATTGTCAGAATAAAAGCACATAATAAAGCAAGGTAATACATTTAAGAACACAGAATTTCACTGTGTGAACAAAATAACCTGCACATGAAAAAAGTGTGTTAACCAAAATGACTTTAGCTTAATGTGTTCGCACAAAGTAGCAGCGTCTTGTTTACACAAGATAAAAAGTAGATATTAATTTGTGAGCACAGTATTGAAAAAGAAAAACTTTCAGGACTTTGGGTACTCCATACTTACAGGCTTCACATGCATCTTCCGGTCTTCATCATCATGGAGTTGTATGCTCAGTTGCTGTAGAGTTGCTAGTAAACCACAGCAGCAAGTGAACCTTGTATTAAGACTATTTTTGTCAAACTACTTTTTAGAAACTCCACAATGAAGATTCACCTTCATATGTGATCTGTGCAGTCTGTGTGAAATGTGACTCATGGAGACTCATATCCTTGAAAAATGAGATTTGTATTTCCACAGGTAAAACAGTATCATTTGTGGATGGAAGTGACAGCAGCACCTTATGTTTGGACATTGTAATCTAAGATGATATATTTTCTGCAGTGTTAAAGCAGCCTGAAGTTATACTCTGATTTGTTTTTGGATGTGATCATTATATCTGTACTGTGGTTTTTGCATATGTTTTGCTTGTAAACCTGAATCAATAATGGAGCCAGTGTCATATTCCAGTGACATAAAAACCAACTCAACGATATGTGTGTGGTATAACATGACTTGGGGACTTAAACTGTACAACAATGACACATTGTTTTCTTTTGGATAGTGGGTTTTCCATGGAGGACACTGAGGTCATCTAAAGAAATAATATAAAAATAAATATTCAAGCTCATAAAGTTTCTGCAAGTTGCATTATTAGGAATCACATGTATTACACACAACAAACACATTGTTTTCCTGATGTTGATTGTTTTATATGTGAAAGTTGCCTATTAAGCAGGGCTGTATTATGGTTCTCTACAATACACTTACATTCAGATTACATGAGAACATGTGTGTACAGAGGACAAATTCCAAAAACATATATTTGTTCCATTATTTATGGACCTGATTGTATATACAAATTTTATCATCAAGTTATTGTTGAATTCCATGGATTTTATTCATAATTTGAGACTATATCAAATTCATCATCAAGCTCAAAAGCAGTTTATTTCAACACAAGAAATAATGTTCACTTTATGAATTATATACTGTGCTCATGCAGCAATGTAATGATAGTGGGTCGTAAAATGAGCTGAGAAAGTCAGAGGTTAAAAAATGTTTTTCATGATGATTTCATATTGAGAATTGTGGTTCATAGTAAAGGTTTTTATATTTTTATTATTCTATATAAAATATTGCATTATACTAAATCATCAGATCAGGGGAATTAAACAGATCAATTTGCCAAACAGGGATTAAAAGTAGAATTGCCACTATCAACTAGCAAAGCAGAAGTAAGTGGAGTCAAACTGGCAGAGATGATGGAAAAGAAATCAAAATGAAGCCACTCATATCAGGTCCAGTGGAAGCAGTGAAGGAAGGAAGGTCACTCGGAAGTAACAGAAGAGGAGAGACACTGATCAGTAGAGTAAGACTAGGACACACCAAACTAAACTTTTTTTTTTTTTTTTTTTACAAATTAGTGAAAAACACCCAAATGGAAACTGTGATGCCTGCAGTGAAGCAGTGTCACTGCAACATGAGCTTTTTGGTTGTCTTAAATGTAGAAGTAAAACACAGGTCTAAAAAATACGGACATTCGTCTTCTGACACGACTCATCCTCATTTACTATCAAGAAACAACAGTCCAAGGATTCTGTAACTGAACAGTTGGTGGCGATAGCCGTCCAACCGGCTGCAATTCGCCAGGAAAACAGAGGAAGAAGAAGAAAGTGCTGTGTGACGTAATGACGTAAAGTTGGTGTACTTCCTTGCTAGTCGGCTAGTCATCCGTAGTTCGCCTCTTTCATGGCATGTTAGCATGATAATACGTGGAGATTAGAAGTAGTTTACCGTTTTCATTTTCACATTAGACCGTTTAAAACACCGGCGACACCATGAGCACGTTATGGATGGGAAACGTGAGTTATTCATTCTTTGTTTTACTCATTGTTCACTAAACGAGTGAACTAATAACATTTACTCATTTAGTCGGGCCACCGTGCTAGCTAGTTTACCATAAGCCACATGCGGTGTAGGAGTAGAATATAACTTAATTCAAAGCTCCCGTTAGAAAATATTCTCTTTAATATAACTTTGCTTATTTGGAACACTACAACAACACAGCACTTTGTCGTCCTCTAGCTAGTAGCTGAAAGACAAACGATGGCTGTTCGGCACCAGTAGCCGTAGCACTCCATTCAAGTAAAGCTAAACCGGTTTCAACTGGTTAACAGTGTTTTCCATTGCAGAGTTACACGTTTTCAGTTTGTAACCTTTCCTCAAATGAGCTTTAATAGTGTTAAGGCTGTTTCTGTGATGTCTAGCGCCTTTCACAAGTTTAACTGGTGCATTGTTTTTCTGTTGCTCTGTAGCTGGAGACCTACATGGATGAGAAGTTTATCACCAGAGCCTTTTCCACCATGGGGGAACAGGTGGTGAATGTGCGCATCATCCGCAACAAGATGACAGGGTAAGAACTAAATCCACAAGCTTTTGTCCATTTTGCAGAGGTGCTATTCTGACGTTAAATAGTGTGTCATCACCCAGGGGTGCTCTGGGCTACTGTTTTGTGGAAATGACAGATGAGGCCACAGCTGAGAGGTGTCTTCGCAAAATCAATGGGAAACCTTTACCAGGAGCCAGTCCGGTATGAAGAGCATTTATTAATCACAGCAGCCATGTTTTTTTCTTCTTCTTACATACTCATGGCACATATCATAGTGAACGTTAATGTGTCTCACTCACAGCCCACAAGATTCAAGTTAAACCGAGCCACCTTTGGAAAACAAGACACAGGGTGAGTTCACTTAATGACAGATTTCTCACTTTCATTTGCACACCGTGTCTTCTTGCCTAACTTGTTGTTACTTTTAACTCAAGGTCACTTTGTGCAAATAAAGTTATTATTGTCTCTAATGGATAGAATTCATTCTCCTTTGTATGCTCTGTTTGCAGTCAGATGTATTCCCTGTTTGTGGGAGATCTGACTCCAGAGGTGGATGATGGGATGCTTTATGAATTCTTCTACAACCGCTACCCTTCCTGCCGTGGTGGAAAAGTGGTGCTGGACAGCATGGGCAACTCCAAGTGAGTATTAACCTGTTACCACACAGTGCTGAGAATACATGTAGTAAGTCTTGTGTGCATTGCTGTACATGCAGTCCAGACCAGAAGTTTGTGGACATTTACATATATGTGGCCAGAACTATAATCACAAAAATATTGTGAAAAATATTAATTGATAAAGATCTTTTATTATTATTATATGCATGTAATAGCATTATCAAGGAAGTAAACACATTCAGCAGTTTTGTTTGACCTCAATGTCTTATAGTAAGAAACACTGAATGTAATGTTTACAAGAAATATACTAGGGCTGGGCGGTATAACGATATACCTGTTTATACCGATATATTTTTACACGCGGTATATAATTTTCTAATACTGTTTATACCGTGCTCGCGTTTAGATCTTTACAACCGAGAGCAGAGTCTTTCATCAGGCTCTTTCTGTCTCTCACTCACACACACACAAACGGATCTAGACCCGCCCTCTCTACCACTGCGCATGTGGCCACAGCCAGTTCGCTATACTGTTGTTCAAGTCAGCAGCATAGAAGAACCACAGGCTCCAGTCGACACAAAAAAGAAAACCAGCGGTTTAATGGTGTGAGGTGGTTTGGATTTCCAGCAGAAATACATACTTTGTCGAGTATGTCACAAAGAGCTTACATCCAAATGTGAAAGTACGTCAAAACGCAATCTCCATTTACAACAGCGCCACAAACTCCGCCCCGAAGAGACGAGTTAAACTTCAGTCTGTCACTAACGTGTCAGACACACACCTGCAGCATTTACCTGTGGTGTGTCCTATAAAAAGAGAAGTGATAACTAGATAACAAACGCAGCAAGCTACCATATCGCTAAAGACCTGGTCCCCATAATGATGCAAACACTGCAAAGATGGTTTTAAAAAGCTGCTAAAAACACTTGATCGGTACCAGTTGCTCACTCGCCAATAGTTTGCAGGACAGGTGCTGTCAGAAATGTTCATGAATGTCTGGAAGGTTCTTAGTTAATGTGAAACATTTCAGACTGACCACAGACATATGGTCATGTCAGACGCGTGAGTCATGAACATTATATAGAAGACTCAAACGAGCTATTTCTGTAAGTATCAGCCAATTTATTTCATTTTTTTAAATTTACATCAGTGACTTTCTTTGTTTGAAACAAGAGAAACATGTCTCAGTTATCAATTCAGATGACCGTCTTTTGTAATAACATTCATATAATATTACATATGCCTTTGACTTTGAATTGAACCTGAAACGTTTTGTACAAGAAAATACCAGGATATAAAAGGTATATTCTGACAGAGACAAAATATACCAGGATATGGATTTTTGTTCATATCGCCCAGCCCTAACATGAACGTAGACATCAGGTGATGCTGATTGACTAAAAATGCCACAGATGTCCAAGACGAATTAATCGGCCTTGGACATCTTTGGCATTTATAATTAACCGGCCAGCCTATTATTCAGTCGACCACTAACACTTACTGTAATCTTGTCGTGTTGGACTACGTTAAGGTCTGTTGTAGTTTTGTCCTAGAGGACCTACAGATGACTGAAACTAACCTTCTGTCAGTCTTTAGATGGACGCAACCTCTGACATAGTTACTGCTGGGTGAAGAACCCGTGTATGCGTGGACGTGCATTGTGTTTTCATTGATTTAATTTCTAAAGTTTTGAGAATATTCTGCAGCATTGGTTTCAGGTTTAATTTATATCAATATTGCAGTATTTTGTAGTATTATTATGTACCTAATAAAAACAAGTTGTACCAGACTCAGTAGCCCTTGTCAGATATCTATTTAATTAACACTGCATGTCAGCAGTGACTGAAGGTAGTTACGTTCTAGTTTTATTAGTTCTGCAGATCATTATTATGTGAGAACATATGGAATTCCCTCACATTTTTTTTAAGAAAGTTGAAGAGTTGTTTGGATGGTACCAGTCTTGATTTGGATTCTGTGTGAATCCCTTTGTGTTTAAGGAGAGAGAAATCTGCATAATCAGCTCTTAATTAGACAAATTAATTTTGCAGTGGATGCGGGTAAAGCACGTTACTTGGCACTAATTGATTCGGGACGATTATGAATGAATATACGTAAAGCAGGGAGTGGTGGATTCAGGCTGTGTTCAAAAGAAGGTGAAGTTTAATTGGCCTCTGAGCTGGTTGTAGCAATAACCCAGCAGACAGTGGCAGTGCAGCTGTGACTAATCCAGCTGGTGAATAAGCAGTGTGCACATCAGTGCTGCATTGCTGTGCTTCGTTTAGTCAACATGTCTGAATGCAGTCCTCCTAATGTTCCCTGTACACCAGGATTATTGGTTTGATCCTGACCAAACACAGATGATTTTTATTAGTTTTTATAAGACTGAATTGCAGGTAAGATAGTGAAGAAACACCAGTCAGTGTACAGCTGATGTGCAGTGATGTGGTGTAGGTGTAGCTCCACCTATAGTGAAAGCATCTGACACGTGCTCAGATTCTAATTCAAATGTAGTTTCTTGAATCAGATTGATGTAGAGTTGCTTCAGCAAGTATTTCAGAGAGTTACTAGAGTACCACTGCTTTTGGCAATCTAGAGACATTAGTCAGTACTGGACATTTTAAAATCAACTTACTACCCTCTTATGACCGCTACATCACAATAGTCACAAAAATCGACTCCATGTCATTGTGATTTGTGAAGGGCCAGAGGATTCGGCTGAACAAAACTTTTAAAACTGACAAAAACAGCTACATTTAACCGTGGTGTAGCACCTATTTATTATTAGCACTAATAAAGAATGCAGCGTGCGATTTGGGGCTGCTCCAGCCGTGGGTCCAAAATGGTCATCCTACATTGCTTTGTGAGACAGGTTCAAAGACGCATGTTGTCATGATGCCTGGGACAAAATTTAGTGCGTCTGTGGATTTTACACTATGCTGAACATCACATAAAATGTCACATTGCTAATACCAGGGAGCCAGTATCTGTGTAAAATCTGTTTTTTTTGTGTGTGTTTTTTTTTTTAAGTAAAGTGTACAGTGTAGGCAAATGTGTCTTAAAGAAAGTAATCTTAACACCAATATAGTGGTAGTTTCTGTGTAAAAAGGCCTTATGATGATCACTACATACATGAATCAAAATGACTTGGGTAGTATCTGGGTTTACAGGGAAAGACATGATGTCTCTCAACACAGTGACCAAGTCTGAATTTTAAGGCCTAGTAAAAGATATTGAACAAGCGGTATAGCATGTCCTCACACATGTGCTTCGTCCAGATTGCAATACTCGAGCTGTATAAAGCTGTAGAGAGAGGAGGGAGTAATACAGGGGGAGAAAAAGTAATTACAAACTAAATCACAATGTTGCTTTAAAAAGTTGCAATTAGTTTATTCTTCTTTTTAATAGTTGTTCAAGGGGAGGGAGAGATAATTAACAGTTGATTTGTTCAGGGCATGCGCGCGTGTGTGTAAGATAGATTGATGACTGGCTGGTGGTTGTTACAGGACAAACAACTTTCAGACAGAAGCTCACTTGTCTGTATCTGTGCACAGGTAGTTTAGATTCTTCAAAACACCAAATATAAGCAAATGCTGCTTCTGCCTCTTCTGGTAATGTCTCAGCCTGTGGCATTGCTGTTTCACAGGCGCTGCCGGCCTCCTCTGATATTCCATGACGTTTTCTGCTGAGGTGATGGTGTAATGTTAAGCTGCTAGTGTTACCACCAGTCCATGGCTCCAGTAGTTTTTTCAAACATTTCAAGGGTTCATATAAAAACACAGATGCACAGTGCATTTTCACGCTCACTTTCTTCAACTTCAAGCATCTTGTTTTCTCTTAATTCACCTCTGCCTCCATGTCCCAGCTTTTAACCGACTGGCTACTTAGTTATAACACAGTATGTTTTAAAAAAATCAGAATGTGGGAAATGACAAACGGTATACCACATCGCCTGATATCCATTGCACTGGTGCATCTGCGCCATGCTCTGGTTCTGTATAATTCACTGATAATGACTGTCAGGGATTAGCACTCATAGCTAATATCACTGTACTGTATTGTGTATGTGTGTGTGCGTGTGTGATTCTACTTGATTGTGTGTGACATATTAGCGTGTGTTGTGTACTGATACTCCTCCGGGCTGCCACATTCAGCCCCATTTTAAGATGTCTACCTCAGTGTGCCTCACTCTGACTAAATGTCTCATGTTTCCCGCTGCTTTTTTTTTTTTTTTTGCTTATTTTTTTTCTCGATAGGCTCGTGAAACAGTGTATGCCCCACCCTGTGGTCTGAAGTTCTGCTCTCAGTCTTTTCTTGTCCAAGTGCCAACTCCTAAAGGAAGAGATTTTCCTCGTTCTGCTCTGAAAACACCAGAGCTGTTCCTCCTCCTCCTCACCTCCCACCCTGCTTCTCTCTCTCTCTCTTCCTCTCTCTCTCTCTAACTGTGTGATGTCTTGACCACTAACGGCTACATATTAAGAGATAATTCCATACCCTGAGGTTTCAAACCGGCTCAGACTGGCTCAATGCGTTTTGTCTGCTCTCTGTTCCCTAGGCAAAAATAAATACATTTTAAAAAAAAGAGAGAGAGAAGAAAATTACGTCTGCCCTTTTTTTTTAAAGGAACATGAGACAAGTTTTAGAGTGTTACAGCGATGAGAAACATACCTCGGTTGTGTTACAATAAGGAATAATTAGTGACACTTCCTGTAAATCGTTGATCTCATTTTACCACAAGGAACCAAATAACATAAGTTCCATTTTTAGTTTCTAGTTTTGCTAATAAGGGAACCACAGAGTGTAGAGTTGTTTTAAGGTGCCCGGGGTTACCATCAGTGCAGTCCAACCGCTGTGTCTGAAGGATTCAAGGCAAATATCTCACTCAGATTTTTAAAAATCTTAATTCTGTGATTGCAGTTAAAACTGTGGTTATTAATAATTAGTATTTTGGAGAGTATTATACATCTTATTGTTTTGTATTAGGCATAATGATCTGTTCTGTTCTGTGTATTACCAGCCATTCAGCTGGGGATACAGGCACCAATGATGCTCTCTTTGGTAAAATATTAGTGGTTTTGACCAAAGACATGAGAACATTCCACTCAGAACTGTTACTGGGAAATCACACTGAAAGCGAGACGTGTGCGGCACACAAGTGCTACTGAAGTGGTGTTTCAGTCAATCCACACCGGCTGCGACCTGCAGTTCAGCATCTCTGACACCACAACAGCGGCCTGTGTGTCTGTCTGTCAGCAGGACAAAGGAACAACGGCCAGAGTAAGAGGTGCTTCTAAAATGTATCCCACACATATTGCTAGGGCTGGGTGATATGGCCAAAAATATTATCACAGTACATTTTTTACATTAGTCAGTGTCTATTATTAATAAGTGTTATTAATATATGCATACAGTATATTTTGTTTATTAGAACTAGTGATGCATACTATATAATTAAATTCACTTTATGTACAAAAGTTATCACAAGACACTTTACATAGTAAAGTTAACACCTTATACTGTTAGTTACAGTAAAAAAAAAAAAGGTCTTCCACCATACTACCTAACACCCTGTCTTAAAATATATAATCAATACAACATGTAATGACCAAAAAAGCTCCTGGGGTTTGGCTGCTGGTCCTGCAGTTAAGGTGCATAGAATTTGAATTCTGTATATGACAATGGCAGCATTATTTCAACCCGTTTCCCACCTGTCATCTGGTCACAGATACCAATATTTATCAAGCTTTAGAGACTGTTTTGCCATAATTTCTTTATCTTGTGCGGACATCTGGCAATGTAGGCATATTTACTCATCTTCACCTCTCCATCAGCGTGTGGGTTTTCCTTGTTTTGGCCACGTGTCAGCTGTGTAACCCAAATGCTGTGGTCCAGGATGATTTTGCAGCAAAGTTGACCCAGATGCAGCACAGATACAGTACATTACTCATCAGTTTGTCTCTGTTTTTTTGTGTGACAATTATCATTTCATAACCCATCCTGACTGTACATGGGCAGGACTAAATGTTAGCCTTGACTGAAGCCCTGAGACAGTCCAGCACACTTGGAGAATCTCATTTTCAACTTCCAGTTCTTGTTCCATGGCTTCCAAAGTCAGATGTAGAGGACTGTTTGCCTTGTTGTGAAGGTGTGACCTTCTGTGCCTGGCCGGTGGTGTGTTGTTAGTTCTTTGAGGTGGTGACTGTCAGTCTGCCCACCAAATACTGCTGGTCGGACGTCTTTGACGTTAGTTGTAGATATCTGTTGTTCACAGACAGTATCTCGCAATGTTTTGTTCTGGTTTGATCCTATCCTAAGGTCAGGCTGTTCAGCCTTTAATTTGCATGATATTGCATTATCCAAGTGGTAGATTGCTGGAAAATGTCCATTATCATAGATCTTTGACCCTTACTATTCTTCTAAATTAACAATCATCGATTGTTCCAAATGTACCATTTATATTGAGATATGTATAGGAGGGTGAGGGTGACTATATTACACTTGCATATCCTAGCATTTTGTTCATTACTAGATACGCAAAGTTCCTGATTGCAAAGTAATGAAGGAAAATTTGGTTTTTTGAAGTCAATTTTATGTGTGACAGTAGGTCTTAGTGGTTACAACTGCCTCCTTTAGCATCAAAGTTGACCTGCAACACGATTAGGATGTATGAAAATGGGGCACTCCAAGTTCAGCTGAAACTCATACAAAACTAAAACAGTCCCAGTAAACTAAATTGAGTCAGTATCTTTCAAAGTTCCAGTGTATTTAAGACAAATTTCTATCTTCTTGTATCCCTCTGAAAAGATTTTGAGCCCAGTGTGATATGTTGAGAAAATAGTAACAACTATCTGGACGTCTGTTCCCCAAACTCTTGAGTCATACACCAGCCAGGGGAAAGTGACATCCTGGGGTTCTGCCCAGGTTGTGCAGATGCCCGTATCAACTTTCACTCCTGGCACTCCTTCTGTCCAGCATCAGATTTCTCAGGAACAAAATGGAGGATCTCTTTCTCCTACTTTAATTCAAAGATAAATACAAGGACAGGTCAGCCATCTGTTTGACCGAGACCTGACTAGACAATGCAGTTCCAGACCAAGTGGTAACCTTGTCTGGCTACCTGCTATGTCGTGCCAACAGGTCAGCCAAGCTCTCCACGAAATCAAAAGGCAGTGGTATTTGTCTTGTTATTAATCAGCAGTGGTGCACAAACAGTACTGTACTACACACATGCTGCCCCCTCCCCAAACCTGGAATTCATTGCTGTCAAATCCACATGGCCTACATCACTACCTTCCTGTGATGTGAAGTTTACATTCCTCCTTTAGCTGCTGCTAATATAACAATCAATGGACTGGGTTGTTACATCTCCCATACTGAACACTCACACCACCACACTGCAGTCATTGTGCAGAGTGACTTTACCCACAGCAACCTGTCTACAGAGACCTACAACTACATACAAAAGGTACTGTGTCCTAGCAGAGGATCCAAACACTACTTGTCATCCCAACTTATAAAAAGAAACAAAAATGTCAGCCAAAATGTAACCAAAAACTGTTCTGCACTAATTGTAGTACATGGGTAAACTGTTCATGTGAACTCTGAGTTCTGTAGTCAGGGAAGCAAAATCATTATCTGATCATCATTACCTTGTACAACAATTTGCATCTAATGACTCTAGGTCAATTTAGAACAACTTAAAAACTCAAGATAATGACACATAGAGTAAATACGTTCTACAGGATGTTCCACTCCACCACTCTCACACCAACACTTTACCCTTTACCCTGCCGTCCACACCTGAAAGGAGAAAATCAAGTGCTTTAAAAAACTGTGCCAATCTGCTAGGTGCCATTGTTCACCAAAATATTTAACTTCTCACTCTGCCAGCGTACAGTCCCACAGTGTTTCAGAGACTTAATAATTAAAACATTCAAATCTGCCAAGACTTCCTGCCTCGAGAACTACAGGCTAATTGTACTACTGTAAACTATAAATCCTCCAACGCTTTTTAATGTGCTGTTGGACTTTAATATGAGCTCTTGTGTATACTCCTGTATCTGGAGCTTCCTTTGAGAAAGAAGACGGCAGGTTAAGGTGAACAACCTCCCCTCTCGCCCTTTAACACTTAGAACAGCTCAGTCCAAATCAATGAAGACCAGCAGACTGTTCCTCCTCCCACAACTTAAGATGAGCTTTCTACAGTGTACAACACAACACACCTACTCAGTAGATCAGTTAAAATCATATCTGACCCATCCTGACATGCTCATGATCTGTTTCTACATCTGTTTCTTTGCCCTCTGGGAGCCATTGCAGGGAAGTCCACCAAAACAACCTGGTTATAAGAACAATTATTCTAATGCTGCAATAAGGACTCAGAATTCTGACTCTTTGTCTCTCATCAGTGCATCTTGCATTGTAACACGCCGCTGTTCCTTTCACACTAATGTGGATGAAGACCTCTGCTGTGTGTGGAGCGTGTTGGTATGAGATGAACCCTCCACATTGTTTCTTTCTTTCACTTCCTCTGCTCTTTGTCTCAAACTGTACCCCTCCTCCTCCTCTTCCCCCTTTTGCCCTGTGCCACCCCTCCCCTCGCATCAGTACCCTCCACCCTCCTCACACGCACATGCACACCCCCACCCCTCAGGCGACAGCAGAACAGGAATTGATTAGTGGCACGGCTTAAAAATAGACGGCTGGTTGTCATAGCAACACCCACAATGAGCTGTTGTCTAGTTTAATAAAGAATTGCGTTGTGTCTGAGGACTAGGTGGAAGGTCTGTGCGTGTGCATGTGTGTTTTACCTTAGCGCTGTATATTCACAGGCAGCAGGTGGAGGTGTGTGATTATCATGCTGCGGTCCTGCTGTTTGGGGCTCGTGAATGGAGTCAACACACTGATCTCTTCATCCAACAACAAAACACCATCAGCATCCTTCTCTCAGTTCCTATTGGCTCTGAGTCGGCATCCCACAACCATCAACTCCTGAGCTGCTCCACACAACCAATTACAACTCTGTTGCTATGGACTCTATTCTGATTGGCCTCATTAGTGTCAGAAACTAGCCATATGCAAATGTTGGTCATATTCCCAGCAGCCCTGTCATCAACATCCTTTACAACCTGGCAGCTAGTTTGTGTGTGTGAGTTTTTTTATGCTGTTGAGATGCTGTTCCAGTGTCTCAGCTGGACCAGCGGTCTGAGCCACTGCCTCCTGTTGGCACAAGGAGGGGTTCATAGCACAAGCTAAAGAAGCCAGATGGTAGCTGCCTCTGGTAGTTTCCTGGAGGACTGTTGCTATGATCAGCAGCAAGGAGTTTCCACCACACAGCAGCTCCTATCAGACAGGCAGGACATTACAGGCTACTACAGTGCCAGAATATTGCTGACATAGGAAATTTAGTGTGTGAATGTGAACAGTGTTTTCGGTGCAAGTGATTCTGAGTTCTTAGTGATGGGAATAAAATGGTTATGGTCCTTGTGGTACTCTTCTTTCTGTCTGTTTTCTGCATCCAAGGGCGGAGGCTTCATCAGGTGAAAAAATACAATTACATGTAACCGGTTCCAGTGTAAACATTGTTGAGCAAGACTTGAAATTAATGATATCTTTGTCCTGGGGACAATAAAGGTAGGGCCTGTGACACAAAGATACAGCATCTGGGGAAAAACGATCATAATAAATAATAGTAAAACAATAATACATTTACTTACTAGTGGATTTTACTGAATTAAATTCAGATTTTAGTTTTACAAAAGTCATCTCAAGACTCTTTACAATTTATGGTTTAATACCTTACATAATTTAACAATATAACTACTTATCAAATTATGTAGAAAATTCAACAAATCCATTTTGAGCAGCACTAGGCAACACTGGAGAGCAAAAACTCCCTTTAATGAAAGAAAGCTCCGGCAGAACCAGGCTCAGGGTCAGTGGTCATCTGCCTCGATCTATTATTATTAGTAGTAGTAGTAGTAGTAGTAGTAGTAGTAGTAGTAGTAGTAGTAGTAGTAGTAGTAGTAGTAGTAGTAGTAGTAGTGATATTAATGTTCATATTTTCTCTGTAGCACGTCTAAAAAAAGAGTTGTTTTTAGTTGACTTTCAAGCATCAAGAGTGTAGGACACTCTAATATCATATGATATCAAGTGGAAATTAGACCATTTGCATCATTATCCCCTTTAAAAATGAAGCTGCCAGCTACAGAAAGCTGATAAGTAGGACTGCAACTAATGATTATTTTGGTAGTCGATTAATCTTTCAATTTTATTGTCGATTAGTCACGATTATTTCATGCCTGACTATAGGCTAATTCGAGATGAGCAAGTCCTGTGCAGATTCAATCACCAGTGATTGGCGCGCCAGTTACTTTTATGTCCGACTTTGGCTCTGACATCATGCCTACGTAGGCAATAATAACCTTGTGAGATCAAGGTGGCTGCAGATCTTGGAGCAGGGCACTCTCCAACAACAGCAAAACCTCAAGGCATGATGGGAAAGACCTGCTCTAACCTGATCTAAGATCTGATTGGTTCAGGTGATGGATCCACAACAGGACGTTTAGTAGAAATGTTTCCTCTTTTATTTACTTGAAATATTTTGATTCATTAGTTTGAGTTTTCACTGTGAAGATCAGTGCTTTTACTGAATAAATCATCATGATCAGAAAAAGCCGATTGTAGACTTAAAGTAGACTGTTAAGAGACAGATTACTTTCAGATTACTAAAATAACATCTGCACAGATGTTTCAGTCCTGACGGTCTAAATATGTGACAGATCAATAATTGAATGTCTGATTAATGTTTGCATTTATAGTTTAATCAGCAAACTGACATG
>JAUBNQ010000003.1:20160078-20192459 GCA_032353495.1 Ctenopoma kingsleyae | reverse complement strand
TGCCACAAACAGGACGTTAATATCACCAACCATTCCCATTTTATTAAGGTGTATCCATATAAATGGCCCACCCTGTACAATAAAAATGAAGAGGCTCACTTGGTTGTCAGTTTTTTCACTTTCCCAGGAGGGCTTACAGTTCTATACACACAGGTGTGTGTGTGTCTGTCTGTTGTCTCTGTGTGTGTGAAGCTTTTTCTAACCAGCTGCTCTGTGTTGCAGAGCCCAATCCAGAGCTGGATGTGGTGGAGGCCAACAGGAAGTTCATGGAGAACAGTGAGGAGCTGTATGACGCGCTGATCGAGTGTCACTGGCACCCACCAGAGTTCTCTATAGAACAGGACTATATGACATCCACCTTGCCAGAGTCCATTTACTGCTGAAACTGGACTTTACCCTCCCTGTGGTATTTTATTTTGAATTGTCTGCTGAAATATGACTGTATGGTAAATAGAGGAAACATGTGATTCAGTAGATGTTGTTCAAGTGCTGGTATGAACCAGCTGAAATGAACTGTGAGTGGTGTGAGACATCAAGTTAAACAGACAAGCTGACATCACTGGTTATAGGTGCAGGACACATCCTATGTTAAAGTGGTAGCATGTTTGTTTTGTTTGTTTTAGATCCAGGTCTCTTGATATAAATGAAAGTATTACATAGTTTCATGTGTAAATAACATGGCTTTAATTTTTCTACACAGGCCTAGTTCTTCATACAAAGACAAACATATCCAGATTAGATGAATAATAATTTGATGAGTCTACATGAATATGTGAAACATTCTGAAACTCCTTTTTTGCTTCCAGATGTAATATCTAAAGACTTATGTCCATGAATCTATTGCTCGGTGTGTGCTGGAGGGGTTCCTAACACACCCACGTGTGTGGGTCCTCGTGTGGTGTCCTCCATAATGTTTGGGACAAAGACTTCATAAATGGGCAGTTTATCCATTTGCCTCTATCTGAGGTTTGTAATAAAAAAATCACATGATTAAAGTGCACATAGTTATTTTTCAGCATTTTGTCCTCCCCGACCACTCACTCATGTTTTTACACAGCAATGTTGTTTAAATGACACTAGTCATGTTTAGTACTTGAAGTCTGACTCACAGACCTCACCAGCTCACATGTTGTCTCCGGTGATGCTCTGGCAGGCCTGTGCTGCTGCGGTCTTTGTCTCATGCTTGTTGGTGAGTGGGGCGGGTCTGTTAAGTTTTCTCTTGAAAATATACAAGAATGTTCAGTTGGGTTCAGATTGGATCATTGACTTGGACACACAAGAAAAACTTCTGTGTTTCTTTATCAGAGTGTTTGGGATGATTATCTTACACCATAACACCCCCCACCCCCACCATGTTTCACACATGCGAGTTCCTTCTCTCCACCAGACTTTGCTCTTGCCACTGCTCTAAGTTCATGTTGGATTTTTTATGACCAGACCTTTTTTTTCTAGAACTTATTTTGCTCCTTCAGTACCTTTGGTCTAACTAAACTGAGCATCCTGTATTTTAGCCTAACCAGGGGTTTCCATCTCACAGTGTAGCAACTATTTCTGTTGATTAACTTTTTCAGAGAGTCACTGACAAATCTACAGCTGACTCCTGAAGACATTTTACCCTCTAAGGAGAGCAGGACTGCCCACGGATATCCTAAATTCAATCATATAATCAAAATGATCAAAAAAACAGACAGTCAAATGTGAAAATGTGTAGTGTTCATATGAGTCTGGTCTGCTGCATCAAGTATACTGCATGACAGACAGGATTCACACAACAGGCATTGATTGAAAATGAAATGTAGGTCAAACTGGAACAAGTTAGTAATTGCATGATGGAAACATTGATGGCAGAGAGTTCACAACCCAACTTAGCTACAAAGAGTGATTTGTAGTGAGTGATTTAAAACGTCCTGTTTGGACAGACTTCAGACTTTGGTGAGCACAGGGCAAAACTGTGAAACTTCGCGATAACAAGCGAACATTCTATCAGTTACAGTTATCCTTCTATTTCAGTATATACTGAAAATATGCCGTGCTTTGATTATTTGCCATTTCATGTTGGAAGCCTGTTCGCTTTTCCACTAGGAGAAAAGATAAAGAAAAGTTGTCATGATTTCAAAAACCTAATAAGTCAAACATCTGATTTCATGTGCTGTGTTTTGTAGAATGAATACTCATACTCATTTATGGTCAATTTTTAGTTCTTGGTCTGATGATTGCTTCTTTGCCTTTTCCACAACTTTACTCCTTATGTTGAGAAGCAGCAGCAATAGATTTTACTACAAATCTTAAATTGTAGAGTCCACAAGCAAATGCACAAATGATGGGTCTACCCCTACACACCTACCTCATGTATCATATGTAATCACTTCATCAGAGCTCAGCCAGTCAAATAAACACTGACTGCTGTATTTTTTTTTTATATAAAGTGCAACTGCAAGATAACATCTGTGTTCAACAACTAAATCCTCAAAGTGCTGGATGAGAATCATCAAAATTATATCAGCATGTTAGTATGGAATAGATAACACTTCATTACCACATCTGAATGGTCGACTACCAATACCATGTGGACTACAGGAGTCCACGCGTTGAATATGAGCAGGGTTCACTCACTGCAGATCTGTCTCCTCTCTCTGTGGATGTCACTAAATGAACCGCCAAGACTTTCTACACTCACACTACACCTGTTTCCTGTAGTACCCACTTGGGTTCCACACTTGTCTTTTTACATTAGTACAAGAATATACAACACAAAGTGGAACATAAAGTAAAAACAAAAACTAAATGTGATAGTAATCATATACAACTTTATTTATGAACCTTTCCAGAAGAATTGGAGCTCAGCCTGAAAAACAGCGGGTTTTACCAATGTGTACATCACCAATTACACTTTTCAGTCATTTGGGAGCTGAGGATGGAATATTTGAATATTCTTACTGGATACAAGACTTGGAGATGTGCAAAGGTTAGTACTCATTCTTTTAATCCTATGTTTTGTGTGTGTGCGTGTGTAAAAACACAATATAAACCATCCAGTAGTGGGTCTTAATATTCGTCAAACACCTCAGACACCATGCTTCATGATTCAGTAGCTTGTAGAGTCTCCTTTTGCGGCAGTAACTTGAAGTCATCGTGTCCCGTGTGACTTTATCAGTCTCTCACATGGCTGTGCAGGAATTGCTTTTAGAACACTGCTGCGACCGCACACAACACACCACAGCATTTCAACTGGATTGAGGTCTGGACTTTGAATTGGCCATTTCAAAACCTTGATTCTTTCATTGTTCAGCCATTCTGATGTAGATTTACTGTGTTTAAGATCCAATTTCAAGTTGGATGGTGGGTATGAGGTGTTTCTGCTGAAATGCTGTGCTTGGTTTTCACCATGGCTCTGGGCATTAAGGCCAAACATCTCCACTTTGGTCTCATCTGTCCATAGGACATTGTTTCAGAAGTGTTTGTTCAGATGCAGGTTTGTCATCCATCCATCCATCACTCTGCTTTCCAGATTGATGTGCAGCAACAATTGCTTCTCTATGACCATTAATTCTGTCTTTCCCTTTTGGCATCGTGTTAACACATACGTGAATACTCCAGACCAGGAAACTGTCTCTCCTCTTTGTGATGTGACATATACAGTATTTTTAATAGGAGACAATTCTGTCTCTATCTACAAAACCATGCTGTTGTAGCACGTGCAGAATGAGGCGCACTGCTGAAAGGTTTTGATGTCCACCGTGATATGACTTAGCATCCGCTAGATGGAGACAAATAGCCATGTCTGGTTTTTTTTTCCTAATTCTAGTTCTGCAGTAGCTGTAGTCATCATTTAGTACTGTGCAGAAACAACAGAGAAGTGTCTCATTTAACACAGAGCACAGACACAGTCCTGCTGTGAAGGTTACAATGTTTATAGCTAAACTCTCCACAGATTATAATATTTTCTGGGTTCACTTGTAACAAAATCACATCATACATGAAGAGTAAACTGTATGAATAGAAAAAGAAGGAATGACAAAACTAATGCAAACTGCTATTTGGGTAAATTGAACGTGCATTCTCTATTCTTCAAACATCACCAAAATGTTTTACTGACATGAAGGTTTGTAGTGGCATTGTGAGCCTGTCTTTTGGAGAGATAACAAGAAAGATAATTATGATGGAGAGTAAATGGATCAGTGTGCTTAGTCAGCAATAAACATGTTCAGTCAGGGCTGCAGCCAACAAGAATGTACACTGCTGTGGTAGCAACCTGGGATGATTTAAACAGAACCAGTATCCAGCAGCTATAAATTCCAAACCTGATGCATGAGAGGTGTGAGCTGTGAACATGCAGATTATCTGGGAGTCAACACTTTCAAATTGGCTGATGAGCTTCTCAGCTATCAGTTACATAAAAAAGGAGAAGAAGAACTCCTGTAAGCTACGTTTCACAGGTTAGTGCTGACTCTATTCTTTAATGATCTGTTTAGATTCTGTGCTCAGATCAACAAAACATTGAAACTCACACACACACACATTTGATGGAGGTGGAGGTAAGAGCAGCGTTCCCAAACCTGGTCCTGGTCTCCTGACTTGATGTCTTCCAGCTTCAGATTGACTGAACACACCTGGACCAGGTAACCAGCTGTGGGCAGGCCATGGATGGTTACAGGGCAGAGGGCTTTGAGGACCATGTTTTGGAACCCCTGGAATAGAGAAATACATGAAACTCTTAATGAACTGTCCAGCTGCTGTATACCGCCACCTCGCAACGCACAGGTTGTGTAAAGAACTACAAAGACCAAAAGCCTCTGCTTCTGTGCCACTAAAGAAGAAAAAATTAATGTATTACTCTGCTCATAGACCCATGAGAGCTGTGTAAAATTTGATCAGAACTCCAATGAAATATGACCATGATGCTTTGTCATTTTATCAACTGTATGTGCTGATCTGTATCTGCAACTTTCATTAGTTAGTAAATCTTTATTTCATCTCGAAATCTCATTGAGATCAACACCAGATATTACAAATACAAAACAGAATATTGAAATTCAAGTAGAAAATAAGTGTAAAGATATTTCTTTTTTGTGTCAAGTATTAATTCAGGAAGGAAGGTTTGTGGTGGGCTGAATATAAGCCCTCAGTATTACAAAACTCCTATCTACAGCCCTGTACTGGGACATTCAGTGACTTGGACCAGTCATTTTCTGACTTGTCCAGGAGTGGACACTAAGTAACTGCCTCCGTGGGCTGTGTACCACAAGAACACCCTTTGTTGTTACACCCTTGTATCAGATGAGGAAAAACTCCCTGGAAACCCTTTAGGAGGAAGAAAAAAGGAAGAAACCTCGGGAAGAGCAAAAGATGAGTGACTCTCTTCCAGGATGGACTGCAGCTACACCACACCAGAACTAAGTACATTTACTCAAGGTACTGTACTTAATTACTATTTTGGGGGACTTGTTACTTTTACTCCACTAGAGTGCTCAGGGAAATGTATATATATCTTACTCACAGTTTTAATTACTAATTACTTTTTGCACATAATAAAAACAGAACCAGCTGATACATGCTGATGTATTCTTATGGATGAAGCAGCTCTCAGTACATGAAGGGTTACAATCATTCACCTTTACCTGCTGCTGTTTCTGTTACATACACAGTTGCTATAGTAACACACGACCCTAGTTTTATTGATTACTATGAAGGTTTCTTTGTCATATTTTTCACATTAGAACGTTTGTCAAACAAATATGGAAAGACTTGATATTATTTAATAATAATTTAAAAAAAAAATAAATTAAATTGTTATGTTATTTGTGGACTACTTGTTCTTTTGTACTTTAAATACATTTCACATTCTTTTAGACTGTCTAGTTAGTACTTATATGTACTAATAAATATTTTGAAGTGCTATTTCTGCTTTTAGTGGAATATTTTTCTATATATTTATATATATATATAACTTGAGTTTGAATGCGTTTGGGGTCAGTCATTTCCTAACTTGTCCAGGAATGGAGGGGCCCAGTGAATACCTTTATTTTGAAAAGTACCGTGCGTCGTGGAGCTGGGGTATAACTGCTGCTCACTTGACTGTGTTGCTCCAGTGGAAGCGGCTGCGGACGCGCAGAGCGCAGCAGGTCTGTCGGATTTACTCTCTGTGTGAGGAGGACTTATTGGAGACAGCATCAGCATGTCGGACCCGTGTTAACAGTTTGTCTGTGCACAGCCTGGAGACTCCTCGTCCCAGATGATCTGGACGTTATTTACCTTCAAACTATGAACAAGCTGCAACAGGATCCGAGGAGAAAATCAGGCAAGTTTAGTGAAGTGAGAGGCGGCGGTGTGGATGCTGAGCTGGAGGTCGGTGCTGCAGCACTTAGTAGTGTGACTGTGTGTGTGTGTGTGTGTGTGTGTGTTGTCGTGGAGGAATGCAGCGGCGGCACGGCGGGTCAGACACGCTCCTGTCTGTAACCTCCACACAGCAGACAGTTTTAGGGGAGGTAGCCCGGCACGACACGGCACGGCGCGTCACCACTGCCCGTCGTTAAAGTAAAGATAAAACGCGTCATTCCTGTCGACTAAAGAAGCCAAACACTTGCAGTGAGGTGATGAAAAATGTTGGCATCGCAGAAAATGAGACATGTATCTGGGCAGGGATCCACCATCCCACACCCCGCTCGAACGCTGTCTGCGCTCCCATCAGCAAGCGCAACTTGTGGCTTCACAGGAATGATCTGGCTCCAGTCCAGCTTCCTCTGCTGGCTGGAAGACGGCAGATGAACGGTGTGATGGTGGGGGCGTCACACTGAACGCGTTCCTCTCGTGTCAGGCAGGACAACGGAGCTGGCACTGGGGGAAACGTGCTCTCCAGCGCACGGCGCTGTGTTGGTTGCGCGACTTTATCGTGTGTAATTAAGCGAGACGACAGAAACCTGGATGTCTGAGCATCCTGGGTCGGCTACAGCCTTGCTGCATGTCACACACTCCATCAACACCAAGTTGTGTTTGAGCTGGTGAATGCAGTCCACTGTGACTGTGTGATACCATTTGTCCAGTGGACATTGTTGTGCCACTGCAGGAAAAAAGGGACATATAAAAGACACATCATAGCATTTAGTCTATTGCATAACTGTCACAGTAAAATACCTGTAGCTCCAGTGTGTGTTCAGCTCAGACTTCAGATCTAAAATGACAGAATGAGCCAAACATCTCAAAGGTTTGACTGTTTCATGTCTGAACACAAATGCTGTGCACAGCCTGTATAACATGCAGAGCTGCATTGTTTTTCATCTCACTGCTTATTAGATCTAGTTTCTAATCGTTTAATGCTAATAAAATTAACCAAAAATTGCATTTCATGTGTTATTTGTGTGGTAGATTTGAAATTGATACAGTTGTCGTTTTTTCACAAATTTAAACCCAATAACACAAAATAATGAGTGAAAACATGTTTAGAATTCTTTGCAAAATGATTTAAAATCGTGGTTTGATGCAATGTGTAGAACTTGACTGTTACACCCTGGAAACTGGACTGACTGAACATAGTTTAGAAAGACAGACGCCTCTGTAGCGTAGACGAGGTTCTATACTGCGTGTCAGGAGAAAATGAGTGTTAAAATATTTGTAAGTTCTCGCTGCTCAGCAGCAGGGACTGTGGCACTGCACAGACGTAAAGGAAGGATGAATGTGGTCAAATACAAGCTGCTCCAAAGAGTGCGCAACCTGTGACTGGGCTGACTGAACGCTGGCGTGGCTTCAGGACGTGTTCTCTCTTGAGTAGTCCAACCAGAACCCAGACTCAGACCCCATACAGCATGTGTGGAAAGAAATGAAGATGCAAGTTCATGGATGGTTGAAGAGAGACGACTTAAAGCTGTAATCGCTTACTCTACTCATGAGATGTGGATTCAAAGTTAAGGCTAATCATAACCCAACATTTAGACACTTAATGATTGTCATTATTGTCACTATAACCACTGTATTGTGATGAGTTTACCAGTCATGATTATTTTGTGGTCAAATATTCAATATGTGCAGTTTAGTTGTTAAAACTGAGAAGTCATTTCGGTGCTGCCCTGCTGCTCACACAGTTAGTTCAGGCTGGTACCAGTTCACTGAGACACTTTTCTTCCCGGTAACTTACATTCCGTAACTCGTTAATGACTCATAAATGATAATTGGGAAATTCAGATGGAGATGATGTGTTCCTCCATGTAAACGGATTTCTGCTGGAATAAAGATGACTGTGATTGGCTCTCGCCCACCAGCAGCCCATTGCTGCAATGCTGTAAGAAAACTTCATTAATCCTGAAGGGAATTTTGCCACGTTACAGCTGCTCTCAGTTGAAAAGCAAAGAAAAGAACAATAGAAACACAAATACAAAATAACATCAATACCAAAAACTCAATAAGAACAAAGACAGTTCTTCTAGGCTGAGTTTAGTTTGGTTTGGTAGTGACTGTCGATGATTCAAGAGCTGTCTCCTCCCTGTTAATCAATGCATTCATTATTAATTAGGGTTAAGGTTGCATACAGATGTTTGTCGTCTTTTTATGGTAAGTTATCCGTCATCATTAGTCATTAGTCCTTGTTGAAAATGATTACACCCCATGATGTGCATAGTTTGTATTTAGAACTAGATTTTCATTTGCATGTTTATGTTCCTAAAGAACCTGGAGACACTTTTAAACTAAACTATTATGTTAGTCATATGAAAAAAAGAAGAAACGACGTACCCGAGGCTTCCACAAATGGAAACCAGTCAGAGATCTGTGTTTAAACCTCAAAAGCTGGAGAGTCAATCTCTATCCAGCCCAAGGGACTGAAACACATGTAATGAGCTTGGAGAAGTGTGACGAGTCCTGGCCCAGTCTGTAGCTGACTGGGCTCAGGTAAGAAGGTGACAGCCAGCGTGTTGAGAACACTTTACACTCGTCGTAACGCGCTCATGATTGTACAGTAATTACAGTCTGAGAGTTTAAAGCTCTTTTTCCACTTCACTCCTCTTGGTTTATGATCATGTTGGAGAACAGCACATATGTGAGTGTTTTCTCTACTTTTACAAGCTCAGGGAAGGTTTGGAAGCCTTCAAGGAATTTCACTCTAATTATTTTCAGTGGTGATTAACATCGAAAAAAAAACAGTGCACCGTGAACAGCCATTGACTAATGAGTAACCAAACTGAGTTAAGCCAGGGCTAAATATGTCTGAATTCCAGGCATCCATGTGTGATGTGTAATGCCTCTGTGGAGATGACAGATAAAATGCACTTTAAAGGCAAAGTATTTGGTTGTATCTACATCAAAGTCCCAGACTAAAGGCAGCTGTATGTCTCTCTGTGAGAGCTGTACAGGATCAGAGACTCTGAGGCTCCACCAGGGAAACCATAGTGGTAGCTCCAGAGATACACCCAGACTCTTTTAGATTTTGTGATCTAACGCAGCCATTTTCAGTGCAAACCTTCACTCCAACGTGGATGTCCATGTTTACATGATGGATGTGTGGAAAGATCTGAAAATGCTCTGCACTACATGGTGTTGTCAAGATGCTGTAACACTCACATGCAATAAGCAGAATTATAAACTTGACGAAGCATAAATGTTTATATTGTCATAATGTTATAAATACTGCTTGGTAAGTTACATCAAAAATAAATAAACTACTTACTATATAATACTTATTGAAAAAAATAATTGGATTACTGTACTAGTTATTTAACAGCAAAGTAAGTAGTTTCATCACTTTCAACACATTCCTTGAATGAATTAGTCCAGCTTTTTATGCTTCTGTGCCGGTGATGGCCAGGCATTATGTTTTTGGGTTGTCTGTCCACCTGCATGTCCACCCAAGTCTTGGGAATGAGATATCTAAGGAAGGCTTGGAGGAAATTACTTAAATTTGGCACAGCTCTCAACTTGGAGTCACTGATGAACTGATTAGATTTTTTCTTGTGGTATTTTATTGCATGAATGCTCACTGTATATTAATTATATACACCGTATAGTAACTACTGACTGGTTTCCTATACTTGTACAACACTTTGGTCAACAAAAGTTGTTTTAAATGTGCTTTATAAATAAATTTGATTGATTAATAGATGTTGATGACCATAGGTCAAAGGTCAAGGTCACACTATCTTAATGTTCAACCAGTTCTTGTGAACATGATATGTGCAGAAAGCTTTGAAGGAATTTCTTCAAATTTGGTACCACTGCCCAATTAGAGTCTGATGAACTGATTAGATTTTGGTGGTGACAGGACAAAGGTCAAGGTCACTGTGGCAATGTATGCCTCATTCTGGTTAATGCTTTATCTCAGAATAGCCTGGGATGAATTTCATTACACATTGGAGAAATACATAAAATTATTAGAACAGGGACAGACGTTCATGTAAACTACAATATGCCTATTTAGCAGAGGCAAGAACCACAGTTCTGTAATTCTAGTTTTTTTTATAGTTAGACAGTAGAGAGGCTGACAGAAAACATAGGGCATGATATGCAACAAAGGTCCCCAGCCAGACTCAAACCCGTCTGGCCATATGGCACGTGCACAAACCATTAGGCTACAAGTGCGTGTCTTCATGAGCACATATGCACTTGTGCATAATTCAGTGCTGACATAGTGCTGGCAAAATAACTGTTTTTTGCATTTTTGTTGATTCTACAGCTGTATGAAATTACAGGCTTTAAATACATTTAGATAATTATTATAGGATTTAAATCATATCATATTTCTATCAATAATACTTGAAAAATAATGAATTCCATTAGTTTATGAATTATTATTGTCAAGAAGTGGCATGTCACCATGAGATGTGATTCTCCACTCAGACACCACCACAGGGTCCTGGCACTGGACAGCAGACTCGCTCAGCTCTGATAAGTTCTCCTGCAAGCCTGTCCTCTAGAACAGTGGTTCCCAACCTTTTTCCCAAGGGACCCCTATTTTACCAGTGAATATGTTGACGCCTATCTTCTCCCCTCCAAGACAAAAAACATTACTAAGGTGCAATAAAATAGGTCTAATACTTTTGAATTGTTTTGATCTTTCATATTCAATGCATAACAGTAACAGTACAGAACAAAAATAATAGGCTATGTGTTCATTGAAGCGTTCAATGTTCATAACAGTGTGTATTTTTTTCTGAAGATTATTTCCAGTGAATACTGCAATGTATCAGCCAGTCTTTCCTATGTTTCTATGAAATTGTTCCCTTTCATATATAGGCTACAAACAGGATGACATTTATTGTGAGCTTTGGGCTTGGAGACAGGGCTGCAACAAGCTTTAATAAAGTTCACAGTTTTTACCACAGTCTTTCAGGTTTCATCTGCTTCCTCACATGTGTTTGCTGGCCAGCGCTTGTCTGTGCATCATGCAGTGAAACATCAGGCAGTAGAAAGATAAAAACTGTGAGCTTGTCATTGCCCATACGTTTATCATTATAAACTTCTACAATTTTAGTTGTTTTGTCCTGCACACACATAAATTAAACGCCAAAACACTTTAAAATAACACAAAGTAACACTTTACTTAAAAAAATATTTTGCCCCCATTAAAATTGTAAAGTTCTCGTGACCCACTGTGAAGCTTGGTGACTTTTAGTGGGGGGTCGGGACCCCCAGGTTGGGAATCAATGCTCTAGAAGAGAAGTGATATTTTTTTATTTCATATCTAACTAACTAAATTAAACTACTAAATGTGAAGCCTGTTTGCTGTTCACTTCTTGCAGTGGTGCCTCTGCTTCAGAATGACTGAAGCTTTTTAATGGATGTCCAGATACCTCAGTGAAAGATTCCTTTAACAGTTACAATCCTGCCTCGCAGTGTCTCGCTGTCTGCTGCATTGTCTCCTACTAAATTTGCTCAAAATTCCCAGTGATATATTTATGTAAAACTACAGTACAGTAAAACTACAGTTTGTACAGCATGTAGTGTGTAAAATCAATAAGCTGACTGCAAACTGAAATCCAGTTTTGTATGTGTTTGGATTAATGGATGCAACATGTAGAGACACTGTTATAGCTGCATTAACTCTTTCCTCACTTCTTAAGTCCTCTGACAGAGTGTGACCAGGAGCACAAGCTCTGGACTGACCTGTGCCATGAAGACCCAGAAGGGCCGAAGCGTTGCGCCAACTTCACCATCCTGCAGACGAAAGTCGCGCTTCACTTTGCGAGGCAGAAAGAAGAAGGACGGCGTGATTCAAGGAAAGCTTCGCATCCGCTCCATGCCTGGAGCCTTCCTGGTGCTGGGGGTCATTGTGGTGGTGGTTGGCTCTGCACTGGCTGTGGCGGGATACTGGCCCGACAGGATATCGAGATCATCCATCCTGGGAACTGCAGAGAGGGAAAATATCTCTGAGTCGAAGGCTACTGGTTGGAGTCTGCGAGCCAAGGACCTCCTGTCCACAAGCAGCGCAATCCACAGTGAGCGAATGAAGCTCTTGGGGCCTGTCATCATGGGGGTGGGACTTTTCATCCTCATATGTGCCAACACAGTCCTGTATGAGAACAGGGATAGAGAGACTCAGATGCTGCTTGCTCAGATGCGCAGTGTGATCTGCTCTGTGTCTGCAGCCGTTCCCTCAGCAGACCTTAAAGAAATAGCAGCAGCCAACTCAATGGCCAAACACTATCAGTGGGTGAGCAGTTTACCAGCTGCCCATCTCAACATCCTTTGTCTGCAGCAGCTGGCCAGCTCTGAACCCCTGCTCCAGACCAGACACCCCAGGGACCAGGAGGACAGTGTGGAGGGCACCTACCAGCAAGCGGTTCTCCAAACAGAAGCACTCCACCACCAAGAATCAGAGCCGCCACCTTCCCTCCATTCCTCCCACACCAACTCATGTAATTCCAGCCAGATAGACTTTAACACACAGTCTGGTGCTGAGCTTGGGGACAGTGCCACTTTCAATCTACATGCTGCTCCATTCATTAAGCTCAACAACTGCCTGGTTTCTGCCAGCTCAATGTCCACCCTCGGGGTGGATGAGGTGGATATCCCAGTGGCCCAGCCAAGGCGCTGCCACAGTATCAGCTACAGGACTAACACTTATATATCCCGAACTGCTGTACGTCTGGAGGAAGGACTCCACACACCAGTAGAGGAGGATCAAGTAAATCAGCTAGTAATGACAAGGAGGGAGGACAATTCACAGGTTTTTGTGAACATCCCTGGGCAGGTTGTGGACGGCGTGGAGGAGCAGACTCGGCGAAGCTGGCCTCGGCTAGACCTGGGCAGTGGGAGACGATACCTGAAACTAGAGAACAAAGAGGACTCAGTGGAAAAACTGCTGGATCAGTTAGAGCTGCAGTGTTCTCAGTGGGATAAAAGTTTTGGCTCTGGACCTTTTCAGTGATGGCTGCTTTAGCTTCACCGTCCTTGGGATACTTCTGGATATAAACACCTTCACAACCAAGGAGTAATGTTATTCCCCCCTGGATTCTCAGACTGTACAAGACTTCTGGTTTTAAAGTCTGTTCTGGATCGTTTGGTATAGTGTTTCACCAAGATCATCCAACATTTGAGCCTGCTCTCATTCTTCACTGGGATGTTGACACACAGGGCGTAAGGTCTTTGCCTGGCTGATTGTGATGGCTGTTTTATGTAACTGAAGGAGAGGAACAATATACTGTACATAACCTACTCTGTCACAGATGAGCAAAGCTATTTGACAGACTGTTTACTTCTGCAGTTTAAGTTGGCAGCGGTGCGAAAAATTAACTTGTATCTCAATGCCAAAGGGGGTTCGCAGAGTTCCAGGACATAGTGTGCACCACATAGTAATGTAGAGACAGAAGGATGCAGGATGATGTTTCACTGTGCAATCAACTTTGAACCAAACTACCTGGACTCCTGAGCCCACAAAGTGCTGACAGCTCCTGACAAATGCAACTAGTATATAAAACTGGACTTCCTTGTCAGCAGAGGTCCCATACTCCAAATGCAATGCATGGCAGTGATGTACAGTTTGTCATGTCTTAATACTTATGCAGAGTAATGTCATTGTTGGTTAAATGTGTAGAAGAAGTACTGATAGTTAAAGGGTAATTTCAGTTTATTACAGTCTTATGTTTGCCTGTTATTTCATTATTCCAGTTATGATGACATAATTGGTGAGATATGGGCAGATGACGACAGAGCCACACCAATCTCTGAACACACGCAGACACACGTTTTCATCACTTGTGGGAATTTTATATTGAGTTTCATTCACTGACTTAAATTGTGGCTCAGTGGGTGGAGCAGTCATCTACAAACCCCAGGGTGAGTGGTTGGTTTCCTGGTTCCTATGTTTATGTGGTGACCAGTATTTAAATATGTTCTGGTCCCCACAATGTAAGTAACATATGGTGTACACATTACACACACACAGCTACCTCTGTGAGGACTTTCATCTAAATATTGCATTCCCTAAAAACCTAATCCTGATTTAATCATAAATTATATTCTAAGCCTAACTCTAAACCCAAGTCCCAAGAGAAAATGTGAGAAAGTGAGTGACCATTGTCACTCTAAATCTAATAAATGTCCTCACTTCAGTAGCATAAAATTCAAATAGGTCCTCACACAGAGGACCTGAGTGGCCACACAACCACATATCTTAACGTCATCCAAGTCCTACTTCTGGATAACATCGGAGACCAGTGTGACAGCAGAGGTGTATGAAGTACACAAACTCAATAATCAAGTAAAAGTGTACTTGCCCAGAAAAATCTACAAGTAGAGTACCTTTTAATTTTTCTACTTATGTAAAAGTACCAAATTACCTGCTCTACTTAAAGTATTAAAGTCAAGTATTCCACTAAGAAAGGAATTAATTTCAAACAATGTAGAATTTGATGATGGTGATAAAATAAATTCAGAAGTTTAGTCCAGATTTGTTTTCAAATTGTGACTAAAATGTGTTGTTACCTACAGACTGTGGAACAGATACAGCAGTCAGTAACACTGAAGCTGATTTTAACCCCCTGATACAGTGACAGGTTTAATCCATAAATCCTACTAAAGGTAACTAGTAACTCATGTTTTAAAAATAAATGCAGTGGACTAAAAGTAAAACTAACATAAAATGGAAAGTAAAGGACAAGTACCTCAAAAGTGTAAGTATATAGTACCACCTCTGCATGTCAGCATCTGACCACCTGTTCAAAGGTTTACAGGAATGGAAAGTCACAAAAAGTCCAAAGACAATGTTGACTGTAATTGATAATTCAGCATTGTTTTAGTGTTTTAATAAAAGGTCTTATGTATGTACAGACAGTCCGTGACAGAGACATGTGTCCAGATCAGAGGTTTTTCAGAGCAGCGTGTTTTCTCTGCCACCTACAGCATTGTGCCATAATCTCCAGCTCTGCCTCTTTTTCTTTTTAACCTTACCCAGTGAAAATGTGTTACTCTACAAAATCCAATGAATTACATCACATTTTTATTTATTAAGAATATTTATTTTTTTAGTATGTTTGCACTTGCAGTAACCTGTCTATGCATCTAAATAAGTTTGACTGCATCTAGGGATGCACCGATTCATTGGACATACGTCGGTATCAGCTGCTATGCACCGTGTTGACTGTCGGCCCATCGACAAATAAGGCTGTTTGCCAACACATGGGATAGATTGAGGCAGCATCAGCATCATCATTCACACACTTCTTTGGTCAGGCACGAGGAGGCAGATTAGAGCTTAATTATTCCTGACCGTCAATGGAATTTATTCCTCGTGACCTTCTGCCACGAATTTGGGAATAAAAACAAACTAACAGGTCTTTATCTGCTATCAGCCACATTATTATTTTAAACAGCGATGTTGTCGTAGAATTTCGGTGCATCCTTACTTGCTGCAGCTTTACTTGGAGGATGTTGAATAAATGGTAATAAATGACACTATAGTACAACACTGTTTCTATACTATGGCCAAAACTATGAAAACAAGACTTGAGTTGTAAACTAATGGAATTATTTGCTATGTTGAAGGAGGATTTGTCTTTGTTGTCCTATTTTTGTCTCCACATTAGCTTGTAATGAAAGCAGAGATGCCTCTTCCTGCTGCTTAATCTTCTCTCAGAATGCTCCCACTGTAGGAGGAGGGTCACCCCACCCACACACATTTGTCCCCAACCCCAGACAGGTTAGATTGTGGGGACGAGGCAAACACTCGGCTGTGTAGGATAGTCCTTGAATCACCAGTCTGGTTTTTGTTTTGTGTGACACTCTGTCTTCTAAATGTATACAAAGCAATATGAGTGGTCTGACAGTACAATCATTGGCTGTGTCTTGCCCTGTGTCGACCACTGAATTAAACGATGTTGCCATGACTCTGTTGCAAATATAAAGCAAAGCAAAAGCAGCGTTTGCTGTTGTCTCACTTATTCAAGCTGCCTAGTTAATGCCACCTGTTCTATTCTATATGTATGGATGCAATTTATAGTATAACCATGTCTCCTGGCTCACTGCTGACCAGTCATCCATTTCATAATTTAAATAGCAAAGTCATTTGACCTTAAATGACCTTATAAATACAGAGTGAACAGAGGCCATTTGACTGAGGCTGATAGACAGATGGACATTTATAAGTTATGTCCTTTCTGTACCTGAGTGGTCAAGTTACAAACTGTGGTTTGGTGGATCTGTTCACAATGTAAAAACATTCAGGAAATATGCAGAAATAATCCACATTCATAACTCCTGTGTTGGCAGTAGTAGTAACTATGCATATTTATTATTTGGACAGAACAAGACTTTTAGCTCTTAACTGTGAATTACATAAATGTACATAGGTCTATCATCAGCAAACATTAGTAACTTCCAATTGCATGTTTGCTAATGCAAGTTTATTCATTTAACTGATCATTAGAAAACCCTCTTGCAATGATGGTAACACAGCAGACATAAATCTTGTCATGAAAAACACGGTGATTCCTATGTGAGTCCAAACTTTTGACTGGTAGTGTATGTGGCAGGACAGCCCAGTCTAATTCTCAGGGAGTCAGATAACACCACTTTGTCCAGTCCTTCATAGTGACACTGAAGTGTCTTTGCATTGAGAGGCACACTGAGATGTCAGTCAACGATAATAATAATACAGGCACATCAGTGTTTGACGCCAGCAATGAGCAATGATGCACTACATTAAACCAAAAAAACACATAGGCAGGAGAATGGAGCGGTTAGATGTTCAGGACTTTCCTCCAGAAGTTGTTATTTTGTCTTTTCACTGAATCAACCCTGAATATTTTGTGTCAAACCTTAACCCTGATGTCTTTTAGCCTAAACTCAACCAAACTGAAAATGATAAAGTATTTATGATTGTTGTCATGGTGACAGGGCTGACAGGACACGTCAGAATTGACACTGTGGGATTAGAACGTGTTGAACAGGGGGAAGGAAAGGACGTCTCATTCCTCTGGATTTCCCTCTCCTCCCATCTCTTCCTTGCGACTTATGTGAAAGTAACTTCATGGACAAATCTTCTTGTACAAATATAGCAGGCTTCAGTAAGCAGCAGCAGCAGTGACTGTGACTATATGGTCATTATGAAATGTATACCCTGCTGCTGATGAGCTCTTTCCTTAAAACATCCCTCTGGGATTTGGAGCAGCGAGGCTCACATTCAGTTTATCACCCGATGAATGAATGAAAATGTGAGAAATAAAATTTTTTTCTCTCTTACTCAGCACCAGCTTAGACATAGTGAAGCATTCCTGAGCAGGGATGGGTGGAGTGGCAGGGGGAATTCCCCAGCTGCAATTACCCACAGCAGAACTTCTGCATGCTCCAAGTTTTCCCCTCCTTATTAGATTTTATGGTTCCTTCTGGGCAGGTATGTGGTCCCTCGCGATCTCTTTTCATTTAATTGGTCGTTCACAAGATGGCTTCTGGGTTTCCACCAACACATAAAGTGAGCAGGCAGGACCTCCTCCCCTCTGAAGCAAAAGCACAGTAAGATAGAAGAGTACGTGGCTGCAGGAGGCAAAGAAGGTGCAGTTGAGGTTTCATAATTTACAGCGTCTGTGCCAGAGATCAGCTCTCATTCCCATCTGCTCAGTTTTCAGCATACGCTATGCTGCCTCATATGCCGCAAATGCAACATCATATTTATGTCTCCAAAAGACATTCAAGTCCTTGTTTGAGGGTGAAGGGATGAGTACAACTCCTTCCCTACACCATACAATTAATGTATGAGAGGCAGTGAAAGCAAGACAAATGTTGCTTAAAGCTTTTTACTGTATTCACTAAGGATGAGTGAGGAAACCCCCGACGCCTTTTTGGATTCTGACTGAACTCTTTTTATCAAGTCTGCACCTTCAGGATGCCAGGATGTCGAAGAGCCAAAAAAAAGAGAGTGGGCAGAGATGGTTGTTTCCGCTATAAACTTGCTGCAGTGAGTCTTTTTAGATGTGTGCATTATGTTGGAGTTACTCAGCACTGCTCAAAGGGTTTTTAATTCTTGAGACGTTTGGCTTAATAACAGAGGTAGTAGGTAGACAGTTCAGCTCGTCCAAGCTACACAGCTGTGCCATGAGACCAGGCATCAGTCGGACAGATGCTGGACAGAGCTGGAGACATGCTGGTCCACCACTCTGCACAGTTGTTAGTTTGTGTTGTCAAACTGAAGAATGAATGGCAATGACAGGAAAATAGCTTTATGAACTGTGTGTGCGTCCATGATAGTCAAACGTCTTCGTTACGCCTCTGTGCTTCCATGTAGTGTTTCACTTTAAAGGACACCACAGCATTTGGAATTCGTCCAAACAGCACGTCAGATGGGTGGATGGTCATGGACAGAAAGTTCTCTTTTTTCATGCTGTGGTAATGCAACTATTCCACTTTTCATGTGAACATTTGAATGCAACACTATGAATGTCTTCCCACAGAGACTTTCTGAAATGTGCGTCATTAAGCCTGTTTTTAAACAGTACTGGGTCCCCCTCCCTGTATGAGGGTAGAGTTTTCACTCTACCCCAAAGTGGTTGTTTGGATCAACTATAAACACATTTGTTTTCTGACTAGGTCAGACAGCGCATACCCTGAGAGACCCAACACTGAGAGACCAAAATGAGCCTCAGTCTGGCAATAATCTACCCTTCTTATTGCTAACGTGCAGAGCCAAACAATTAACTGACACAAGCAGTATGAATGCTGTTTAATGTCCATCTGAAAATACTCCCCTTCAAATCCTGTTTTCCCCCCGTTTGACTAGCATTTGTTAAAAACTACAGCTGTTTTGCAAAAACACTGAGCGTTCTTTAAAAATGAAACTACTGTACATTCTTGTGGTGTTTTTGTCTCTAATAGGAATCAGTTGACTTTTGTCGGCGTCATGGCTTTTGTTACCAACGCACGAGAAGATCTTCTAAAAATACTGAGTGAGGGACATCGTTCTTAGGAGGTTCCACTTGCAACTCTTATAAAAATGTCTAATTCCTTTCATGATGCACACTGTATGATGTTCTAATGATGCACAAGGGGATGCCAGGAGTCAGCTGTAGTGTAACTGGAATAAATTGTGTTTTAAGTTAAACATGTTTTTGCTTTTCCAAGCAGAAAACTTTCAGCCTCAATGTACTGTATGAGAAATGTGTTCTGCTGTTTTTTCCTGCTAAAAGTAAATAAGACAAAAAGAAACACATTAAAAACACTTAAGGCACATTTTCTGACCTTTTCTCCTGGGAGGCATCTGTATTTGCTGCAGGTGCAATGCCAGCACTGGGGCAGTTGCAGTTTTCATACAGTTTTTCCACACAACATTTTGAGTCTGTGCTTATTCTTATAAGATGACGGATGATGCATTTTAATGCTCATGCTATGGGTTGGGTTGTGTTAAAACAGTTAGACAGTTGTAGCACAAATTTCATGGCTTTACTTGACAGTGGCGCACACACAGAACTCTACTAAATTTCAGTTATCTTTTCCTGTTTCCTGTCCACTTTTTATATCTACTGCACATGAATAGATGCATCAAAATACATTTAATACTGACACAGATGACACCATTGGGTTTAGACTTGTGTTTCAGGGAAATAAAGCTCACAGTGTCACTTGACTTGTTTGCATGAAAGGTGAAAGAAACTGTTGTATAAAGACTAAAAAAGGAAAACTCTTTCTCACTTCCAGTCAGCTGGTTCAATCATGCTGTGAAGTAGGTGTGAATGTTGGACTGTCATTTTCAGAAAGTGACAGAAATGTCAGATGAAGCCATAGTTCAACTTCAGAAGGGGGGTGATTGTGTGTGTGTGTGTGTGTGTGTGCGTGTGTGTGTGTGAATATAGCCAGACTGCTAGTTAACATGTAAAAAGCAGTTCAGTTGTCAAATTAACAGGAATGACTGGAGTGACATGAAGTTTCAGTTAATTTGAAAGTACCTGAAGCAGCTGAAATGTTAGCTGATGTGAAACACTCAGTCTTTATGCTGGTGCATAAAGTCTGCATGAAAACAGAATGCAGTGATTTGAAAATCTCATAAACCCATATTTTATTCACAATAGAACATATCAAACGTTTGAACTAAGAAAATGGTCACATTGAAGAAGAAAAATGTTTTAATTAAATGGCAGCAACATGTCTCCGAAAAGTTGGGACAGGGCCATGTTTACCACAGTGTAGCACTCTACCATGAAGCCATGCTGTCATAGATACAGTATGTAGTTTAACATTGTCCTGCTGAAATATGGAAGTTCTTCCCTGAGAAAGACGTCGTCTGGATGGAAGCATGCTGCTCTAAAAACTGAGTGCTGATGACAAGCGGCAAGATCCCCCTCCTCTTTAGTCCAGAGGACACAGCGCCCATGGTTTAAAAACAGAATGTCAAATTTCAATTCATCTGATCACAGAACAGTTTCCACTTTGTCACAGATCATTGTAAATGAGATTTGGTGCAGGGAAGACAGCGGTATTTCTGAATTCTGAGTGTTAACTTCCATGTTTGTCTGACACAGTGAACTGTGTTCACAGACAGTGATTTTTGGATGTATTTCTGAGCCCATGCAGCGATGTCCATCACAGAATCTTAACTGTTTTTAATGCAGTGTCATCTGAGGACACGAAGACCATGAGCCTCAAAGAACCTCAGAGTATTATCTAGGGAACAGTGTTCAGTGTTCATGAGTCCACCATCAGGAGAACATTGAACCACAGTTCTAACGGCAGAGCTGCAAAGAGCGATCCATTACTCTCCAAAAAGAACATTGCTGTCCGTCTACAGTTTCCTTAGGTCATATGGATAAGCCAGAAGGTAACTGAAAAGTTGTTGCACTTGGAGACGACAAAACTCTGCATTCCAGCAAAAGAACGTTTTCCAGTGAAATATGGTGGATATTTCACTGGCAGTATGGTGTTCTGGACCTGCTTTCCTGCCTCTGTACACTGAATATCAAAGTGTCCAATTGTGAAGTGAAGCTAAACAAGTGGATCGTGTGTCACAAGAACAACCCTACGGCTGAAATGAATAAACTAAACCTGATTCCGGACTCAAACACTTCATTGTTGGATTTAGTCTCTGTATGGGACTTGTTGACAATATAAGAAAAATGACTTCCCATATCCTTTAAACTCATGCTTTCGGTATTTGTCAGTTAAATGGGGTTAAACTTTGTGTAGGCCTGTCAAGTTCAGAGCCATTCTGCCGAATGGGTGCCAGGACATTATATGTATAAATATGGATGGAAATTAACTGCAAAATACATGTTATTATTAAACAGACTGTTCTGAAAATTGATCTAATCTCTCAGATGTAAAATATATAATTTAAAAATCAGATAAAAACAGTCTAGAACATTGAAAAATAGCATTTCTTACTCTCCACTCTCTAGCGCCTCTCTATTTACCATAAAATAGAATGAAAAAAAATGGCTTTCCTTATATAGAAAAATACTACTTGAGTGTATATCCAGTGGAACAAATACATGTAACCAACCATTTCTTTAAAAGAAACACTTTCTTAAGGAGAAAACAAAATAATTGGTTGACACACTTTTCCACATACTTTTTAAATGACATGAGTTTAAGTGACAGGAGTGAGGAAAAATGCTAACTATTGTCCGATTAAAATTGTCCAAGTAAAAAATAAAACAAGGATGCCTGAGATGAGCCAATACTCATCTTGAACAGTTAAATATGTGTAAATATGTGTTTTTAGCGTCAGTGCTGAAAAAAGGTAAAAACTGAAATTTATTTTTGAAGAATTTCAACAGCCATTCGGTGTAATACCTCATAAGTTAGATTAGATAAAACTGATAAAAGCAGTTCTTCATGTGGCTGGCTTTTTGCTAAATGAACAGGTGGATCAACAGGACAAGAGCTATTTGTTTCAGCAGCACATCAAACAGTGGATCACTTATGGTTTGCTGTGAACACTTTGAAGTAGCCTGAAGCTACTCTGTGCCATAATTAAATAAGCTATCATAACATAAAACACCCAAACCTGTATTGGCTGATTACATTACAGGTTTGCACATGAGTGTGTCATAGTGTGTGACTTTAAGCCCATGTGACACACACCATGCAACCCAATAACATCATCTATCTGCCTGTAGTGTGCATCCACTTCCCGGAGGAAATTGCCCAGGTCGTCCCACAGTATCCACCACTGCTTGCTAACCTCTGGCTATGTGTCTGTAGTCTGTATTTTCTAGCTTACTCACTCTCCTGATTCAGATTGTCCCCAGAACAAAATCACAGAATATCCACAGGCTGACCATCCCTGGAGCTGCCAGCATCAATTTACCATAACACAGTGTGGGAAGAACTGATTTATGTTCTGTGTTTTGTTGTTAGCTGGCTCCATTGGGTGTTTACTAGTTGTTAGTTATATACCTAAGTGCCATGCATAGTATTTCACGAGTACTTTGTAGGCTTATTTTATGAAAAGTCAACGTTTAACTAAAGTGCAGTTATTATTCTGAACTGAGCTGATCTGACCTGACAGTATCTGATGAATGATGTGACCACACATGCATAGGCTACAAATATCTGAACTGAATTCAGCAAAGTGATTTAAATCAGGTTTCCACTCCTAACTTTGGGTGAATTCTGCATCTACGATGCTGCGTTTTGTCTTGAATTTCCTCTATGAAGCACTTGACTTGCTTCTTCTCTATAGTAATGGCAGCTAAAGGCCATGATTATTAGTTTGAGCTATTTGCAAACCAAATCCTATGGCCGTTGTTTGGGCCCCCAAGTTACCACTTTAGTCGCAAAATATTTTAGTAGAATTAAATGTAATTCATATATCTCTCCAATTATGTTGTATAATGTTGAAATAAACTTCTATAAACTGTTTTCAAGTGTTTTTGATATCACTGCAGAAACAGCTGCGCCAGAGTATTAACTTTGATTTGCTCCATACCAGACATGCTCAACACATGTTGTCTTTAATAGCTCAACTAATAAGGAAACATTTTGGCATGTGGGGGTCCCAGGTTTGTGATTGGTCTTGATTCCTGTGTGGCTTCTTTGACATTTAAAAACAATAACTGTCACAGTGATAATAAAATAGTTTTAAAACGTAAACTTTGCTGTCAAATCTTTTTCTGAGAGGCCCACAGGAATCTTCACATCATCAAATCTACCCATCTTTAAAAAAAGGTTTGGACACTCCTGCTCTTTACATAATTAGGTTTATTATGTAATAAACCAAATTGTTGAATCTCATAACACAAAAATTTGGATCACCCCCCAGCTTTTCTCAGCAGATATCTGTAGCTCCAACCTTTGTGACTTATGTGGTTGATGGACCAGCCTCCAGCAGAGAGGAGCCAACAGGCAGATAACTGAGCTCTTGCACAGATAACAGCGTGAACACTGTCCATGCCTCCTCCTTGTCTGGAACCACATTGCTTCTCTCTCTCTTCCTTACTTGTGGTTCGCTCCAGTTGTAAAGTTTTTAATCAATAATGTGGAAAGCTCTCCGAGGGGCAGTTTGTCTCTGCTCCGCGAGACGACACCGTGTGCTGGATTCAAATATGCTCTCTCAGAGGGGTGTGTCTGGCTGGCAGAGGTCTTTAAGATGATCTCAGTAAAAGTTTCTGTTACACGATTATCAGGCAGCGGTGTGTGTGTGTGTGTGTGTGTGTTTGTGGGTGTGTGTTGGGTATTATTCTTCCACTCAGAATACAAAACACCAATCCACGAAGAAGCTGTCACAAGCTGTTGACTTTGATGCTGGAATCACTGAAGCGTTTCAGGCTCACTGTTCCACCTTTTCTTTTTCCACCCAGCAAATCTGTAAAACCACACAACATTTCTTGGCAGACGAAGATGTTGAGCATCATGTCTGAATTTTAAAAGGTTCTGTGACCTGAAAGACAAAGACACTTAACTTTAGCACTGTTCACTTATACCAATATTGATACTGAATAATGATCAGATGACCTCTAGTGTGTCCTCTTAAGGCTCTAAGACCAGCTTAAACATCTAACATTCCCCCTTTTTTTAGCTCTGCTTTCATCTCCACCAGCTTCTGAGAAAAAACATCTTTCTACTATTAAGTGTAGTGGGAAGATAATGTACAGTGGCTTTATCAGAGCTTTTCAGCTGATTGCTGAAACAAAGGCTCAGTTACAACAGCGTACAAATCCCTCAGAGTCTTCCCTCATTGTGGTTTCATCACTCAGTTCAAACATGAAACAGAAATGGGCTTTCATTAAGCATCGTCAGTGCACTGATGATTTTGTATTTACAGTCGTTTTGAGAAAACAAAATTGAATATATAGAAAGTGACATGGACAAGGAGCTGTCCAACACCAATCCAACTGAATGGAAGTCCTGGTCAAGCAAAGGTGATGATACTAGCAGTTCTCAAGGATCTAGGAGCCAGAAGATCAACAGGATTACATGACCACATGTACAGTAAAGGTGACAGACAGGAATGATGATCAGTTTACAGTTGGGTAATCAAACTGTATCTTCATACAGGTTCACAGTTTGCTACAAAGCATTTGTAATGATATGATACAACCCAGATCTAATTTGATTCAGCTGAATTTTAATTTAGTTTCTACAAACCCCAGAAAAAACAAAACAAGACAAGAAACAGGGACAGAGTCATGTTTACCAATGTGTTACATCATCTTTCCTTTTAATTACACTTTTTAATCATTTGGTAGCTGAGGATATTAATTGTTGCAGTTTTACAAGTGTAATATTTTCTCATTAATACTGGACACAACAGTCTACTCTCATGATTGTCTGATTATCCAGATCTTGGCTTTAGCTCTTTTTCACTGGTCTTTTTCATCTTTGGCACAGAGAACTCAGCATCCATTTTTCCCCAAAACAAGCTGAAACGTGGACTCGTCTGACCGCAGAACACATTTCCACTGTCTTTCAGTCCATCTGACATGAGCTCATGGCCAAAGAACTTCTACACAGAACTGATGTACGACTTCTACCTTGCGTAACAGAGTTTCAGGTTGCATGTCTGAATGCAGCGGTGACAACAGTTTTCCAAAATATTCCTGAGCCCTTGTTACTATATTCATCAGAGTAGCACAATGGTTTCTCATACAGCACAGCTTGAGGGCATGCACAGTTCTGTTTTATCTTATTACAATTAAGTAGGAAATCTTGAACATTTTCACCAGCTAGATCCATTCACTTTAATATACAATATATAACAGAGCAGCTCACACATCCCTCAAACCAATAACACACTGACTGACAAATAACAACTATAACAAGCCAAAATATTCAGACTGGTATATGTGATAAATTCCAATTAAGACAATTAATGAAATGATTTCTTAATGTACAATTAAGAGTAAAAGCTGAAATACAGAACAAAAACATATCTTGGTTTTTCAACTGTATATTTAGTATTTGCTATAGTAAAAAAGAGCACTAGATTCATAATTGACTGCATCCCTGTGTGGGTGTTTGGGACTTAAATATATAGAACCTGCCTGTTGATTCAGACCTTGCCCTGTGGACCTTTAATCCTTTATTCGTGATGCAGTAAATTCTCATATTCACTGATATATTCACACACCAGTGTCTGTGTTCTAGCCTCGTGCAGACCAGTGCACTGTTCCTGAGACGCTCTCTGACTGAGCCTTTCATGCTGTGTACAGTTGTGTTAATGGGAAGATTATGTTCTGATCCGTGTTTACCTTTTAGAAATGTTGACGGAAGATGATCTTTACAGCTGTCCATTTCTAGGTCTTGGTTTGCGTTTTGGTGTATGGCCAGTGTGAAAGAAGACTGTGAAGTACTGACTGGTTTACAGGTTGCAAGAGTGTTAGTTATGATTCTGCTCCAGCGCTGCCAAGGCAGGAAGGAGGGGACCAAGAGGAGAAAAAGAGGCAGTTATTTTGTGATTCAAACAGAATAATCAAGCTGGATCTCTGGATCTTTCTCCAGTTTTGCCCTTCAAGCCATGTTTTATTTCTGCACCATGCAGTCTCTCAGTCACCTTACATAAGACTATCAATTTTGGATGGATAATCTTAAGATAGCACCAGGGACTGTATTTATCGACTCTCAGAATCACTCCTAAGAATCTCTCTCCACATTAACTTAGTTCCTAACCTGGAACACCCCTTACACAGCAGAGGGATTTGAGTTATTGATCAAGCTCTGTACAATGACTTTCAGCACAGAAAAGGACGACTCCTGCATGAGACGGTGATGTCAGTGTTTTACAATCCTTTTGACCTGAAAGCAGAAATTATGATGATGTGTAACTCTGTGACAACTCAGTACAACATTATTATGGATAGGTTTATGTTTGTCTGTATCTTATTAAGAAAATTAAGATGGTAGATAAATTGATTAAACACATTGCTGCATAGTTAGAATAGTGCTGGATCTTGCACATGTTGCACAGGTCCAATGGCAAATAGGCTGAACTGTATAGAACTATTTTGGAACCACTTTATGTACCTTGTCTTTATGGTGCCAATTTAAGCCCATGTTCCAAGGCTCCAGCCTTTTTGAAAAAGAAATGAAGTGGAATGTTAGTTCACTGAGGTCTCACTTGTACTGAGTGGCTCCATCTTTGCAGTAAGCTTAACAATGTCTGTGGACACTCTCAGTCATCCACGTCAGGGTTTAACCAAAGTGCCACAGCATTTGGTGACAGCTGGACTTGCTTGAGCAAGTTACAGTGATTAACTAATTCATAGATGTGTAGCCTGGATTCACTGACAGCTCCCTCAAATGTCAGAACCTTTTCAGCTAAATGTATAACTATTTGTCACACAACAGAATTCACAGTCCTCTTTCTGTGCACTATACTTCTATATTTGTGCTCTGAGCTATTGTGCTATTTGTGCAGTTTGTGGTTTTGGGATACAAATAATTAGATAAAACCATCTCTGACTATATGAATATATGTGTGCATGTGAGACGTCTCAGCTCAAGATGTCAGTTCCAATTTTTCCACTGAACACATTTTGTGTTTGTGTTTATGCATGATGTGCAGAAAAATCTCCCAAAAGCATCAGGCTGTGGCTAATATCAGTCACAATGGGCATAAATACACAGTTTGCAAAGCCCAAAGCCCGAGAGTATTAAGTGTATGTGGAGTCTATTTCTGAGAGGACAATAACACAGTGGGAGAGCTGCTGTGCTGCTGAGCTAATAACAGCTGTTAAGGGACTAAGTGCAAATAAATACACAGTGTGTAGTGTGTTTCATTTATCAATAAAGCAAATTACAGCTATGTGGTGAAGACATTGTTGCTAAAAAGGCCACATTTATTATATTACAATCAAAAGCTCTCCCACAATGTAACAGATGTTTGCCTCAGCTTTGCAGAAACAAATGCAAAAATTTCAACAACTACAGAGAATTATTACGTCCCTCACATGTACGCTTTACCATTGGAAATGGATTTAGCTGCTGGTTAACAGATGAATACTGAAAATACAGAGAGATCGGCTCATATACTGATATACTATCAGTTGTTTGCACAACTGGATACGTATAGGAGCTGTTGCAGACACAGGCCCATTTCCCACATCAGCAACACTGACCACTGGTCATTAGGCTTTTATTTGAATAATGTGTTGATGGTACATTATACAGTCTCTACAGTCACAGTATTTTTTTCAGATTTTGCTGCTTTTTATGTTTAATTTTAAATTGATTGGTTTGCCATTCATTTTCCAGTCAATCGAAAATATAAGTTAAAAACACAGCTTTCTATATTTTTGTTAAAATCTATCATAGTCTTTACAATCACATTATTAGAAATGCGACCATACAATATACCCATAATTAAGTACTGTGTAGAAACTGAAGGGGATGAATTATGTATAACTGGAACTTCATGAGTGAGTCTCTATCATCATCTCACACCTGGATTTGGGCAGTTTATTTCATACTTCCTGACAGATCCTCTTAGTCTCCATCAGATTAAATTGGATTGAAGTGTCTGTTAGCTCGTTTCACAGATGTTCTATGGGGTTTAAGTTTGGGTTTGGCAGGGCCTGCACAAGTGCTGGGCTCTTGAGTTTTTAAAAACCTCTCTGTCAGTTTTTGTTTGTTACTGTCTAGTCTCACTGTCCGTCTGCTGAAATGCACATACCAGTAGTGAACATGATGCTGCCACCACCGTGCTTCACAGTAGGCATGCTATTAGCAGGTGTTGAACAGTGCTAGGACATAGTGCAGGGTTGCGTAGAGATTCACTTGTCATTATCAGATCAGATAATCTTTGATGTCATGCGTGCAGAGTCCAAACAAACTGTAGCTCCCACCTTAACACTTTACCATAAATGGATTGATGGAGTGCTACTGAGATGGTCAGCCTTCTGTCAGATGTTCCCATCTCTGCACAGGACTTTCTGGTTACTCAATTTGGCCAAACAAAATCATGGTACACTTTGGGCCATGAATATGCATAGTAAATACCAGTAACACTCTTTACCATGATCTCATTACACATTTTTTTTCCATCATTAATTGTGGTTCTGCTGAAAAACAAACAAGCAAAGCTGCAGCTGTAACCTCAGTAATGCTCTTGCCTCAGTTCTGGATTAAATGGTTGTCAGTTTGGTGGGATGATCATCAAATGTTATCTGCCTTTTGCGCTTCTCTCTGCTTTTTCATTCAATTGGCTTGTCAGCCCACAATATCACTTTGTACTTGGAGGCTGTCAGCGAGTCCCAGAAGACCCAACACAAGTCTGCATTGCTGTACTGTGGGTTTTTAGATTGTACAACAGAACTATGAGCATGCAACCCAAGCATTGTCATTTTCCTACTGCATCTACAGAAAGAGACAAAAGCTGGGACACACTTTCCACTTGATTTGAATAGGAAAAGATGTTCAAACTTTTGACTAGCACTGTATGTGGAGGTGGACATGCAACACATTGAAAAAAAGCAATGAGAGACAGAGAGAGAGGAGGAGTCAGCATGTCTCAGTGTCTAAAAAAGGCTGTTTTCCATCTTAGATATTAAATCACTGGAGGTAGTCGCAGTGCAGTTTAGAGTAAAAAAAAACCCCATTAATACCATTCTTCATGTTTTAACCTCAGAATGCGTGTGATTGTTCACTTCAGCCAAAAGGGTAATAAGAATGTGATTAGCCAGGATGCAGCTTCTGGGTAAACTCTGAATCGTCTCTCTCAGTATCGAGAGACAATTGTGGAAATCCCTCTTCACCCGCATGTGAGGCGCTCTGCTCTATTGGACCCCAACCAAGACTTTGACCCAGTCTATCAGTGCAACACCAGCTTATCAGGAGCCAGCTTCACAGTATCACACCAGCACACCGTGCTGAGATTGGTGTAACTTATGAATATATTTAAACAGGTTTAAATCAGAACTCAGATATCAGTCAGGGAAACTGTGGATTGCTTGCAGTAACAGACTCTATTCTAAAGCATCTGTAACAGCTTCCTTTTCCGCTGGTGTCTGCACACTGAGCAAATTCTGAAAAAAAGAGCTAAAAATACATCAGTAAAATTGCTGATCTCAAAGTCCTTCTCTTACATCAGTAAATGAAGGGGCCAACACATTCAGCTTAAAGTTGTGGATGAGCTAGTGCCGAGTTACTTTAATACTCATTTGTTCCAGTATTTGATTTTTTTGCTTGCGCATCAGCAGGAGGAGTATAATCTCTCTTCAGATCACACTAGTGGGAGCATTGCAGTTCTTCACAAGCTCCCTTTCTGTGATCTCAGTAGTGTCAGTGTTGATATTCACAGACAGGCAGTGTGACACAACTGATCATGTGATGTGATACATGAGTGCATATACAGTATATAGTCATTTGCACACACTAGGTACACCCTGGCCTGGACAATCATCCCTATATGTCCAAATGTATTTGACTGTGCTTAACTAGGCAGTGTCCACTGGAATTCACTGGCAGATCAGCCTGCAGTCAGCCATGATGATGTGAGGTAAAACTGTACAGAGCTCCACAGTGGAGGAGTGCACGTCATTTGCAAGTTGGCTCTGTGGGGAGAGAGTTTTCCCCAGTGGGATCTGAACACTCTGTGGATAACAATCAGCAGTTAAAGCAAAGAACAACACTTATGTTCTCATTTTGACATTAGACAGACACTGAAGAAGTCTGGCAGTATTTTTAGCTCCTACAACACAGGATTGCTATGTAACAACAGCAACAACTCTTTAGAAATATCTCCATTTATCTTTCCCCTGACGCATATAATCTCTTCCATTTTCCCTCTAATGTTGTGTTTATCATGGGGCGGGCCACCTATGTATAGTTCTATGCAGTGACGTGCGGTGAGGTTCATGACTGTTGAGGCATTGACTCCTCTGGAGTCTGATGTACAAATATATGAACCCAAAATAGAAGCTTATATTTCAATAGGTAAAGCTTTTAAAACGCGGGTTACCTTTCTCTTACTTGTTTGAAGCAGATCAGAGTTGGTCTTCCTCTCTCTAGTATCTCCTGTTTCGACTGAAAATCCAGTTTAGAAAAATCCTTTAGTTTTAAGACGTAATCTTCCATTTTGTCAGAACAAATTTAACTGAGTTTACTGTTACAGACTTGTCGGTGACACACCCCCACTCTCTGCGTAAGAAGAGCACGCAGCGACGTGCACCTGTGAAACCGTTGTGTCTATGGGGCTCAGCACTGCCCCCTATCAGTGCGGCACGGTACTTTCTGCCTCACCCAGTGTATTTTCACAGCGCTCTTATGACTGATCCGAAAGACAAAATATGTCACACATATTCATTAAATATATTAGACAGACCGTGGAATGTCAGCATGTTTAGTACATGTGTCATCAAACATGTATATTGGTGATATAAACAGAAACAGCAATGGGCATGTGCCAACGACCAGCGTCAGTCAGTGTGTGTGTGGCACAGCTCAACACTGCCTCACCTCGCCCTTATCTTATGTATTTGAACAAGAAATGCGTAAATTCAGCGAAAAAAGAAAAGAATTAGCATTGCAGTTTTGAGTGAATGTGAATTCTGGTTTAGAATTCACAGTAGCAGTAGAAAAGCAGTAGCAGTCATGGTTCCCAGTGGCAGTACCGTAATTTCCGGACTATAAGCCACTACTTTTTTCATACTCTTTGAACACTGCGGTTTAAACAATGATGCGACTAATTTATGGATTTTTACGGGCTCACGAGCTTCATGCCGCCAAAACATTTAGCCTTGTCACATCAGACCAATGAAATTACCGAACAGGTCACAGTGGACCAATGAAACAGTTCGAATTAAATCAAACACACTCATGCTATATTCTTCAGATCAGTCATTTTACACTTCGTGCACACACCCTCATCATGGAAAACAAACAAAGAAATGCATATGATGCAGCGTTCAAGTTAAAGGCGATTGATCTGGCTGTCGAAGAAGGAAATAGAGCTGCTGCATGTAAGCTTGTTTGGAAAAAAGCATACGTATTTGTGTATGTTACCGGTACGTATTTAAGTATGTAATTAAAAGTTAAAATCTTTCTCTGTAACATCTTTCTGTGTAAATATCTCATGTTACAACATGGACACCTGCGGCTTTTAGACAAGTGAGGCCTATATATATGTAAAACATTTTTTCTTTTTAAAGTTAGTGAGTGTGTCATTTATCTATAAAACCAGATGAAACCAATCAATTAGTCAAACTTCAAGCTTGTTTAAAAGACATAAAACCTTGGATGTCCTGTAACTTTCTACTCCTTAATTCAGACAAGACAGAAGTTGTTTTATTTGGGCCTAAAAACCTCAGAGACATGTTATCTAGTCAGATTGCTACCCTAGATGATAAAGTTCTGGACTCAAGTGTTACTGTGAGGAATCTTGGAGTTATCTTTGACCAGGATATTTCCTTTACCTCCTACATAAAGAAATATCTAGAACATCCTTCTTCCACCTCAGGAATATTTCTAAAATTAGGAGCATCCTGTCTCAAAGTGATGCTGAGAAACTAGTCCATGCATTTGTTACTTCTAGACTGGACTAC
>JAUBNQ010000003.1:20092618-20105032 GCA_032353495.1 Ctenopoma kingsleyae | reverse complement strand
AGAGGGTGGTGAGAGTCAAACAGCAAATACTGATCTGTATGTGTGGGTTTCCTGTACACTTCAATGTTGAGGCTCCTGTCCTCCTCAATGTGTACCACACAATCCAAGAAGGCCAAGCTATTGCCTGTGAAATCATCTTCGTACCAGTCAGTCAGACTTGAGAAAGCCCTCTGGAATGGAAGGGTGAAACATAGTCAAGGAACTAAAACAAGTCCAGTTGCTATTGGAAAAAAACCTTTTTTTTGAGATAACCATGACCTGGATGACTGAGAATCTTCACAGATATTGAGCCCTCAGTAAGTATTTCTAGATGTGAAAAAAGAGTGAAGGCAAAGTTGTAAGTGGGCTTATTGTTTGGACTAGAAAATCCATATAACTGGTTAGGTTGGACTAGACTTTTCAGGAAGTTGTCATTTGATTTTCTAGTTTAGTGGCATGACTAAAATACATCTGTTCATCCAGTTGCTACTGAAGTAGGTATGTCTTTTCTTTTACCTTTTGATTTCTTTTTTTATGCTTCCAGGCCACTGAAGGCCAGGGCTGGAAGCATTACGTTTTTGGAATGTCCAGCCATCCAATTCTTGTGAAAGCAATATCTAAAGAGCTAAAGAGGTCTGCTTAGAGGTAACTCCTTTAAATTTGGCACAATTGCCCAATTGGAGTCAATGATGGCATAATGACCTCACCTTCATCCTCTTCTTTCAGCTGCTCCCTTTAGGAGTCTCCACAGCGGACCATCTGCCTCCATCTCACCCTATCCCTAGCATCCTGCTCTGTCACACCAACTTTCTGCATGTCTACCTTCAGTACATCCATGAACCTCCTCTGAGGTCTTCCTCTTCTCCTCCTGTCTGACAGCTCCATACTCAACATCCTTTGTCAAATATATTCACTGTCCCTCCCCTGTACAAGTCCAAATCATCTCAACCTTGCCTCTCTAACTTTGGCACTTGTAAGTGGCCTCATCTTCATTCAATCCTTGTGAACTGACATATCAGGAATGCATTGAGGGAATTTCTTCAAATTTGCCACAACTGACCACTTGGACTCTGTGATGAACTGTTTAGATTTGGTGGCAAAAAGGTCAAAGATCAACGTCACAGTCACCTCATGTTCATCCAATTCTTGTTGTGAATGTCATGTTTGAACATCTTGAGGGAATTTCTTCAAATTTGGGACAAACTGTCACTTGGGGTCAAGAATGAACTGATTAGATTTTGGTGGTCAAAGGTCAAGGTCACTGTGACCCATTGTGTGCCATTCTCAACAATATATCTCAGAGACACATTGAAGGAATTTCATTACATTTGGCACAAACATCCACTTGGACTCATGCATAAACTTATTAGAATCTGAGTCTGGACAAACATTCACGTAAGCTAAAATGACAATGGTTGGTAAATAAAACCACAATGGGGTTCTAGCTGAACTGAGGTTTATTAACAATGAAATGTTTTTGAACTGATTTTGAAGGGATGCAACATCTCAATGGTGAACCTCGATGTTGCAGATTTTCTGTCATGTGATTTGAGTTGCATTGCATAATTGGAGGTTTCGAGGAGGGGATTTGGGAGGTGTCCTGTATAGTACAGCAGCATTGATCCAGTGTGCTATTTCTTCTGCTGAAGCAGGTCACCCGTTGCTTGTAGTGTAGTGCAGGGACAGGGAGACTCATAGAGAAAGGCCCCTGAACCTTTTGATGTGAGGCAACAGATTACCACTGGGCCTCTGTGCTGCACGACCATAACTGTATTACACTGTTCATATTCAAATGCACACATGTAAGTTTTGATGCATTTATTATTTTTATAGTACCTAGGTACAGCACACCTAACTGTAGCTGTAAAGTAGTACTAGAAAAGCCACAGAAAGACAATCTATTAGCTGAATAAGACAAAGTCCCTAAGTATACAGTAAAAGACAACTAAAATGTGGTAATTTCCTGTAGTGTCACAGTGAAAAGTACAGACTTATAGATTCATAATAATCCAATGACACTAACCCACCAACAGGCTGATACATTTACTGAGCATGCATAGTCTTTTATGAATGTGTTTAGTTACAGTAAATAGCAGTGTTGTAAAAGTGGTACAGACGCAATACAGCTGTACAGTATTATCAGTCTCACCAACATTTCAAAAGGTAAACATTATTCTTTCCCAGAGTCCATTTAGTCACGCTCATACTTTAAAATGAGCACATGGTCAGCATTTTCTGCCATCATTTAAAAGGCTCAGAGCAAAAACTATAATGTGAATACAACATTCATAAAATTATGACGTTTTGCTAAACAAGCCATGATAAGTGGTAGCAAAATCTTACAAAATAGTTTACGTATGCAAGTAAAGTAAGTCAGTTAAACTGATATTCACATACTGTAGTGTACATGACATACAGTAGCACTACTAACATAGTGAAATGTCAGTAGTTCAAACTTTCTTCATATACAATAATCATATCTTTTAAAACAAAACCTAAAAAATATCTTAGAAATAATAGAGAATAACACAGCAGTAAAATGAAAAAAGATAAAAGAAGACATGGTCCAGTAAGACAGCACTACATATCTCAGTAGGCCATACTGAGGTGCACAATATACTGTACTTCCAGAATCAATATACTGTGTAATTATTAAAGATGAATAAATAATTCAGTCTTTCTACTGCCACTATTTAGGGGGCAGTGTTCACAGCTAAATATGCAACCTTTCACACTGAATAACAGCAGAATGAGAATTGCAGTACTCTGCAAAATCTGTCATGTGAAACCAGAATTGCAGCGATGGTAAAGTAGCCAATGACCAATGAACTAACCAATGTTAGAGGGAGTCTGTGAGAAGACAGTCAGCATAGTCTTCTGTATATGCATAATGGAGTACCAGGTTCACCTTAAACAGATGCTTTTTTACTACTTGGATTATTAAAATATTCTTGACTTATTGAAATATGAACATGAACATTTTTCAGAACTTTCTTAAAAGTTAAATATCACCCTGTCATAATAAAAATAGGAAAAATAATTAATTAAATCAAGAAAAATCTGATCTAAAGATAAGCAACAAAACTATGGACTTGACCATACATCTGACACAAACTCTCTGCTCATCACAGTGCCAGCCTAAGAATTGTGTTCATTGGGCGTCATGCAGTCCATGATTTTTATCCAGTGCCAAACTGCAAAACCAACTCAGAAAGGGCATTAGCATGGTGTGTAGCATGGCATGGGGTGGTGAGTGGGTGGTTATGTGGTGTATCAAACTTCAGCCCAATTACAAAACAAACAACAGTTCTAATTTTATAATTTTTATAACTATGGTCTGTCTCTAATCTGTCAAACATTTTAGCATACCATGGTTATGAAAGAAATAATGTAAAAACATTGGCTTTAAATATACTATACAATTTAATATTAAAAATGCCACATTGTAGTTTAATAACGTAAAATTGATGTGTAGCTTTTAGGACATCATGTGAGCTTGGTCCAGTAATTGTATAAACAGAACATACCAAACATTTCATTCACTGACATACAAAGGGAGGCGATTACAACAACAAAAATAAAGGAAGAAGGGAGAGAAAGGAACTCCCAAGAAACTAACAACTCTGTCAGTCTTATACTGTAGCTGTTGTTAACTGAACATAAACTAGTTTGTGTACCATGTTATATCTGGAATGTACTGAATTTTTCCCTCTCTGTGGTGGACTATTATATACTACAAAGTAATGTAGGCCAGTGTGTTCCACCTGCCCTTCCTGATCACTGTAAACTATAAACTGTTCAAACAGAGCTGGCTCACCGGTACTGTTGAGTTTCAAATAATTTGTATTTTCATCTTTTAAATAGTTCTGGACATCTTAATATACATGTCTTCTAGAGAAGACAAGAAGAATATTGCAGTATTTGGTGTGCACCTATAGCCACAAAATGAAGGCCAGGATCTCTCTGGCATCTCTCCATGCTGTACACATTGGAAGAGAAAGTAAGATAATTTATACAAATAAATAACTCAGTGGTGGTGTTGTAAACAAACATGGTAGACAAGCTTAAATATTCCAATGTCAACAAAACAACTGCAAAATGTACTGTAATACTTGCCAGAGGGTTTTCACAAAGAAGATGCGCCAACACAATCCTCTGTTTAAAAAGTCCTCATATAGTAGGAAAAAAAGAATGAGAACAACAAATTTAAATGTGATGGTGCTTACATATACACACATTAAACAACACAGAGGATGACACCTTATTTATCAGATGACCCAAATTTTAACTAATAACTGGTGCAATCGTCTTTTATCACTTTTATAACTTCATAGAATTGTGTTAATTCAGACATATTGGAGGCCATGTTTAAGGCCATGCCACAGCATCTGAATCAGATTCTAGACATTGACTAGCCAGCTCAAAAAACTTAATTTCGATCTTTCTGAACCATTCAGAGGTGGACTTGCTGGTGTGTTTCAGATCATTGTCGTGCTGCAGAACCCAAGTGCACTTGAGCTTTAGTTCACAAACTGATAGCTGGACAGTGTCCTTCAGGATTTTCTATTAGAGCACAGAATTCATGATTCCATCAATTATAGCAAGTCGTCCAGCTCCTGAAGCTGCAAAGCAGCCCCAGACCATCACACTACCACTACTATGTTTGACTGTTATGTTATGTTTGACAGGTTTGATGTTCCTTTTATGAAATGCTGTGTTAGTTTTATGCCAGATGTAACAGGACACTCATCTTCCAAAAAACTTTTGACACATCAGACCACAGAAAAGTTTTATGAAAGGGATAGTCAAGATGTTTTTGTAAATGTGAGACAAGCCTTTGTGTTCTTTTTGGTCAGCAGTGGTCATTACTTTTTCACATTGGGCCAGGCAGCTTTGGACAGCTTTTTCCCTTAATAAATGAAAATATCAATTAATAACCCATTTTGTATTTAGAGGGGTTATCTTTGTGTAATATAAAAATGTGTTTAATGATCTGAATCATTTAGATGTGACAAATATGCAAAAGAAAAATCAGGAAGGGGGCAAATACTTTCATAGCACTTTACCTACGACAACTGCATTTGTTGTTGAAATAATCTAAATCAACATGAAAACAGTATTTAGAAGACAAAGAGAAAAGTCAGAGCTACTGCACCAACATCGGGCATAGCCAATCCAACAAGTTATGTACTGAAAACCATACACAGAATGGGATGGTCAAGGAAAACAATAGCTGATGATGAAGAAACCTTAGTGACATCACCAACAACCCCCACAGAGCAGAGGTGGAGGTATCGCAATTCACCATTTGGAAAAGATTGATTTGTGAAACATGGTGGAGGCAGGGTCATGACCTGAACTGCATGGCTGCTTCTGGAACAGGCTCACTGATCTTTATTGATGATATAACTAATGATGGTCACAACAAGATGAACTCAGAGATGTACAGAAACAATATGTCTGCTAAGAAAAATGATTAGAAAACGAATTGGGAGGAACTTCACGCAGCAAGACAATGATCCAAAACAGATCAAATCAGTGTAGGTCTTCATCAGATGGAGTAACTGGAGGGTTTTAGACTGGAAAAGTCAATCACCAGACCTTAACCCAACTGAACATGTATTTAAAGATAAAGACAAGGCTGAAGTGAGAAACCTCCAAAAACAGACAACTGAAGGAGGCTGCAGTAAAAGTCTGCAAAAACATTAAAGGAAGAAACCAACAGTTTGGTGATGTCAGCGAGTCACAGGCCTGATACAGTTATTGCAAACATTATGCAAACAAATTAAAACTGTCTGTTCTAATACTTTTGCTTACTTAAAATTTGGGTTATACAAAATGTGTTGTGTTCTTTCTTGTTTAATTGGTGGTTTGACTACAGTGCTGTAGGGGATCATGCACCTTTTGTTTTGTATCAATATCTTCATTGTGCAGCATTATCTAGTCTGAACAGAGTAAAATCAAAATTGCATTGGCTGAGAAAGCTAATATAACAGATTCATCCTTGTTGGACTCTGTCTCTGTTTGCAGGTAATCACTGCCAAGACTGCTGGAAGTGGACTGTGGTAATTCAATTGAAATCAAAACTGTTGCGGTCAGAGATGTTGCTTAGTTTTATTTAATTCATTTCAACAAACTCACCCTGTGCCAAAGAGAAAAGTTGCATATTATAGCTAGGCAAAGAATATCTTTAAGAGTCAGGCAGCCAATAGTTTTCTAATGACCATGAACGATGTCATGTAAACAAGTGCACCATGCCTTAAGAAGTGCAACAGCTTGTAACAACAATTTAAGGCATTTGATAGGTACGAGCACAGATCGGCTGACTACTCCAAAACATGATGCAGTACATATTTAGCAATATTAAATTGTATGACTTGCTCTAATAGCAAGACTGATGGAACCATTTCAAAACCCAATGACACTCAATTAGTGATCAGTGAGTGCCTAAACAACAAACCAAATGCTGCTTCTAACCATTGTTCTTAACACATCCAAGACTACGGAAATGCTACCTCTGCTTTTCTCCATCCTGACACTATATTTTCATTCTAGTGTCACATCTTGGTTGCATCTACAAATTTGTCCAATCATGGATTGCGGCTTCAGTAGTTAATGAAGTTACAATCAATATTTGTTCTACTACATATTACTGGAAAAAGTATAAAACTGTTGTGGTGCATTCCTGAGTAATTTCATTTCTCCACTAATGGATTCCTAACTTATACTTGGTTTGATTGTCTGCAGATACTTGGTCCATCATGAACACAGGACTAATGCATGTCAGTCAGAGTAATAGGCTGCACACAGATTCTTATCATTGCCACATAACTGAATGCAGTTCTGGGGCTGTATAATAAAAATGTTGAGCTACATTATATTTTGAAAATGTTCATGCAACTTACTATAATCAATTAGTGCAGCCAGTGGAATTCAAGAAAAGCAGATAACACTAACTTCTTAGGAAGAACATATTGTACTGTATATACAATGGAAGCACTGAACTGAGGTCATTAGTAATGTCAAACAAACAGAGGCTTGAATTACTATGTTTCATTTATGAGAAGACTGAAAAATGAACACAACAAAAAGATAATGCAACATTTCCAATTCTGCAGCTAGAAAATGTAACTTTTGAATAGCACTTCATTCTCTTACAAATAAAACATTAACCTAAGCAATAAAAAGCATCCTTACATACAATGACTGTATATATATATATTATATCCAGCCTCTGGGTAATTGACCTTTTGCTCAAAACCTCCCCTGAATGGCAACTGTCCACTTACAGATTAGCCAACATATAGCTAGGCATGGCAGGACTGTCAACTTTTAAAATGTAAGTGGATTAAACTGTGTGTATACCTGCTCTAACATGACTCTTAGACCAACTAACATTGACTACATTATTTTTTGGGGTTACAGGTCACAGGAGGAATAGATTCATCATTATTAAGTGGCCTGGTAGCTCAATGGGATAAGCATCAGACTGGGATGCAAAAGGTGGCAGGATCAAATCCCAGCCCATCCCCCATAACAGGTGTGTCTGTGAACAAGACACTCAACGCTAGCTCCTTGTAAGTCACTTTGGATAAAAGCGTCTGCCAAGTGAAGTATTATTATTGCTATTAACTCTCTGCTGTTCTTTAAAGGATATAGGACACTGACATGCTGGGAATCCAGTGTAGTATGTTACCTAAACTAGTGTAACATTTGCTATTATAAACTATGAGATTTGTCCCCATCCGCAACGCATTTACATTCAGGACATGGGTGAACAAACATGTATTAACATATTTTCAAAGTATGCTGACTCTACTCATGATTGTTACTGACAGATTCTGTAGCTTTTAGCAGTGGAGCTCTATATTCACAGTGTGTTACTATGTCATTAAAAGCACATTGAGAAACACTCATAATGCTAATGAGATATTAATCTTATATGCATTGCTTGTACAGTCTGTGTAATGAACTGAATGTAAGATCTTGAACCAGAAAAACGCTGCTACTGAACTGAAGACATTCAGAATCACAGCTGTGACGAACAGTAATGAAGAGCGATGCTTTAATTTATTGTTGTACTTATTGAAGTGCCTTTGAGCAGTGATGCATTCACTTGCTGACATACACACTGAGTTACTTTTCAGTAGTGGTTTGTTCACAAGCACAGTGATTTGTGATGTTGCTCTACTGTTTAAATACTGTATATATAAAATATTAAATACTTATAGTAACTATTTGAATGAGGTTAAGCTAGAACAAGATAACAGATGAATGATACCGATATATTGTAGGGTAACTAGCCACCCTATAACAGGAATGATGCACTAGTTGCATAGTTCATTAACTGGAGCCAAGGACACGTAGCTTTCGTCTCAGGTGTTTCATATGGATACAGTATTGTGATGTAGGGATTCAGGCTATGTATTCTTGGTCAAAAAATCACTTGACAGTTTTCAACCTCCTGAGGTAAAGTTAATTAAGTAGACTGTTTGAAGTAATCGGGTTACAGGTGTAGCAACAGTAACTAAGCAGGGGAGGAGCTTAGCAAGGGTCAACTGCCACTTATGGACGCTGTTCAGTAGAAGTTACATTGACTTGCTTTAAGGATAAAATGTTTCCTGCTATTTTAGGCTGAATGGCCTGGTGCATGGTGAGGGATGGAATTACAATTACAGAAGAGTTAGAAATAGCAGAGGGACAAAACAACATTGGAATGAAGCAGTCTTTGGACGGCTGGGGGCACCTTGCAGGGTTAAAGGCTCAGGCACCTCCTCATTTACGTGTCTTGTTAAATAAACGCCAGCCACAGCACGGTCAAGGCCATCACCAGCAGCCCTGACAGAAAAAAAGACATCCGCGAGTGCTTGATCCTGGCTACATTTAGCTCACATGGGTTAACCAAGCCTCTCCTCTCATCTGACACATTGATAGCCACCTTTAGAATATGACCATCAGCTCGTTCCTCCTCTTCGTCTTCTTCCTCATCTTGCTCATCAACCCAATCAACCTCACTGTCCTCCTCATCTTCTTCTGGCAGGCAGCCATGTTTGTACAGCAGTGGTCCCCCTGGCGCAGGGGACAAACTACGGGCTCTTACCTTGTGTCCAAAATGATACTGCCTCCCTCGCTGTGCTCAGCAGCAGCAGACCAAGAGAGACAGATAACAATGAACAGAGAAGTGGAATATGATCAACTGACAGGAGAAGGAGGAAGGGGGATAGAAGGATGAGAAATTAATGTTGGAGGATAGATACAAGAAAGGGAGGCTCTGGAGGGAAGGATGGAGGGGAAATGGGTTTGTCCCTGCAGTCCACTGTGCCCACAAAAATGTTCGCTTCACAATTTGTGCAGCTATTTCATCTGTTAGCTTTGGGCAACTGCGTTAGAATTACCCACATAAAGCCAATACTCCCAATAATGACAAGGTTAAGCTGTTGTGTGGCTTACTGTCATATGAAACAAAATAGATCTGTTTCAAAACTTCTGTGCGTGAATTATCCTTTAACTCAGTCTCCAACTGCCAGAACTTGTAGGGACTTTAAGCAGCTTTAAGCAGCTGGGCTCAGGATTTCAGTGTAAAAAAACATGATGGTTAACAGAATTTCTGACATAAAGCATGAAACACCAATTGCTTGTTTTCAAACTGACAGTAGAACCAAAGCATCATCTGCATTTTCGTTTCTATTTTTGATTACACTTTGTTACAATAAATGATGTCTGGAAAATACTCCAGCAACTGCAACTTTCAGGTAAGCTCAGACATTTCAGCAGAAATATTCAGTAAGTGTGGCCAGTTTTTGTACTTGCTATACTGCTATACAGTTTATGACTTGAGGTTTAGTCTAAATATAATGACATCTGGTTTGACAGAAGGACGTGGAACATTTGGTTAGCATGGGATACTGCCAGGAGAAATATGTGGGTTTACTAAGCATTACTGGCCCAACCCCAACCCAGTGACACAGTCACAGCTTGGGGGTCTATACTACAGAAAGCCAAGAGCTGATGATTCATGCCCTCCTTTTGGTGTAAATGAAATCTTGTGTTAGTCTTCAGGTGTGTCTCTAGCTTAAGTGGCATGGGCGTAGTCAATGGTGAACTACTAACTGCTATTTGTGTTAAACTGACCTTAACTTGTTTGCACTGTAGGTAAGACACAATAGTTGCTTATGTGATTGCCTAATCAGATAAGATTAATATTGATAATGTGCCATATCAAAATGTTAATTTTAACATTGATTCAGTCATTATTTGGAGTATGGCCACAGGCTGACTTACTCTGAAAGAAAGCACTGAAAGATTTTGTAATTTTTAAAAGATGGCAGGTAAGGACAGCGAGGAGGGGAGAGTGGCAGCAAATGGAGAACAAGGAAGGAGGAGAGTAATGAAGATGAATGAATTTCTAATGGTATGGTGGGAAGAAATGTATTGTGTGGTAGCTGAAAGGGTAGCTAGTGCAAATTGTTTTGGCAGTGCAAAGTCTTATAAATACCAACAAGAAAAAAGTAAAGCCGTAACAGTGGGTCAATTATCTTGGCATTTTAGATGTCAGGAACTCTGGATGGCTGACCGTAAAACACTTTGTTAAGGTGCTTTAGTACTGCACTCAGCGGGGGTCATGGGGCCTGGAAAAATCCGCTCAAGTCAGTGAGAATCTGGGAATTTTGACTGGTGGATGGTGATGCAATGGAGACTATTTTTTCGTCCCATGTGTCATCACAATTCGGAGAATTCAGCAATAATATGAAATTACTAAAATTGTGCCTCTGGCTCTCAGCAAAAAAGTGCTGTTATGGCTGGATTCTTGAGTATTAAAAAAGGAAAATGTGATTATTGTACAGGACCTCATGTCTAGGATAGAAACTGCATCTTCAAGTTGTGGGTGGAGGAGAGTTGAGAGCCCGAGGGAAACACCGGAAGGTTGGACGACTGAGGTCCTGTCTGTCCTTCGGTGTCATTGTCTGAACGTGCAGAAAAGGGTGGTGGAGGTTGTGGGGAAGGGGATGAAGTAGGTGAAGATTTGACTGGAGTAACAGGCAGAGACTTTACGGGGAAAAGGGTAATGAGATGAGAAGAGAGGTGGCAGAGATAGACACAGAGACACAGAAAAACACATAAAGATATCCAGGGAGGGACAGATAGAGGGAGGAGGATTGGATGGTGAGACACATGGAGGAGGAGGGGGGGAGGGCGGTCAGTCCTCTGGCTACTAATCATCATTCTTTAGTTTGTTTTCTGCATTATTTTTGCTGTTCAGTCTTTCACAGATCACATCAGGCACAAGAATCATGCAAATACATAATCAGAATGAACCCAGCCATGCGACTGATCAGCAGATCAAGCAGGATGACAAAGCTTGCAGTAGTCATTCATAGAGCGAAGGCAGAGGTAAGGGGCCGAGGTTAAGGTTACAGGGCATGGGATCCAGAATAGGGCCCCTACAAAGGTGCCAGTATGCTTCAAACAAAGTGGTTTTCATATTGTCGAATGGCGCTAAAACCCCCTTCCCCTAAACCTCTCTGAACCAGCCAACACTGTGAAGGTGAGAAGAACACATGGTTTACATCTCTATTTTCCCCTTTTTCACTGAACTTCTGTCACAATACCATGACCGTGAAAGTCTCTGAGGAGATGCTGACACAACGTTTGGACCCTTGTGCCCACTTGGACAATGTCATGTCCCTTTCTGTGATGTGAAGCTCTACACCATAGTGTGGAGAAAGAATGACATTCAGAGTGTTGATTTTCAGAACAAGTACACACACCTTCGTTAAGGCAACATGATTTTGAAGCATACTGAATCCTTTAAGGTTGCAGCTGAGCACAATCTGGTGAAGTTGGAGAGTTGCTTGTCAACAGTCGGCCATGGGCATAGCCTCCAAGTGCCATTCTTTATATTGCTCATAAAGAAAAGCTAGACAGTGTTCACCCACTGCAGCCTGTGCCAGAAAGCACCAGATTAGAGTACCTTTACCTCAGGCACGCCGCCAACTATTCTGTATGCAGGTACAACTGTGGACATCCTCCCCTGCACACACACGCATGCCATTTTCACATTACCAAATATGAAAACAATGTATCCAATCCCTCTGTGACTGCAGTTACAGTCATGCTAAAGCAATGGAATGACATGGAGAAAGCCAACAGCACCACCAAGTGCAGGATCGCTGTACAGTTCTAAATGATGAAAGTGCACCGTGGCCAACATAATCTTCATGGACAATACTAAATATTTATGCTCATTACTGTACATGTCTAAGTATATGAGTCAGAAAATCCCTCATGCATGTGTGTACCTATTTCAAATAATTAATGTTGATTCATGGAGTAATATTCAACACAAAAATATAACAAATGAAAGCACTAGTCTTTTTACTAAACCCTGTGTTACAATTTCTATCATAAACACAATATGCAATCATTAGATATTCT
>JAUBNQ010000003.1:20060727-20073140 GCA_032353495.1 Ctenopoma kingsleyae | reverse complement strand
ACATTTCTTCTTCCTTCTGTCCACACTTTTTATGTCAATGATTGTTAAACAACACTGAAAAGGAGGAGATGAACAGCATGGCTGCATGAATTTGCTTTGTTCACTAGCAGACTGTAGAGCTAAAGAATATCAGTTGTACACGAACACGAGTGTGAAATAAAACAGGAGGGGTGAGATAAATATAGAGGCATAACGAGGCAGATGAGTCAAGAGAGTCATGAAGAAAAAAAAACGGCAGAGTCCATTAATAATCCACACAAAAGGTGTTTCGTTTCATAGGTTTAACGCCTCTGCACATATCAGTCCACAGTGACTCCTACAAGTAGTATCAAACTGACACAAGTGGACACTACACTCTCTCTCAAGCCGAGACACATCAAGCTGACATCACAGAACTACCGATGACATACCGCGATGAAGGTTGCCTCACGTTGCCTTTGTTAAGGGTTCTTCTTGGGGAGATTTCCATTATAGGGTGTAAGGACAGAAGGTGTCGTCGTGGAAACGGTGTGTGAATCCCACTGAGACAAAGTTCACATTTGACATTTAGTGAAGTGAACTGCTCCTCAGCAGATGTGAAGCACTTTAAGTTGCCACTGTGTAAGAAAAGTGTCAGACACTTTATACCTACTTCTGATCCAGAATATGTTTGATAAGAAGCTGCAAATTTCACCGGTATTGTCTTTTGGTTGTGGAGGAAGTCACGCACTGATTTGCTAAGCTGAACAGCCAATCAGAATGGTCTTTAACTGACAGGGCCCCCCACTAAAATCAACATGCTTAACTGGCTGGTTAACCACTGAGATGATTTTAACTAACATGACTCTCTTGCAAAATGACCCAAATCTCATATCCTGATATAGGGAATTTAACATCTAGATAACAATACATACCCACTGTTTACAACAACACACAAAAGCCCCACTTCCCAGTCGAGTAGGTCCATGTCTGGAGATGTAAGTTGCAATAACAACCTTTTCATTGTTCCGACTTTTTGATTCTTTGCCATAGAGTGCACCGTGTGCTAAAATCTCCTGCAATGTCTGTTGGTCAGGGACTGTTTTAAGCATTTGACCGTACATTTGTGGCTCTCATCCGTAAACTCTACCCATACTGTTTGATTATTGCACTGTTAAAAGAGAAGTAGTGGAGTAGTAGACGTTTTTCTATTGCCACGTAATGTACATCGTAGTAACAATTAGCCCTACCAACTAATCCTAACATCTTGGGAAACACCACAAAAATCAGGTTGACAGATGTTCACCAACAGCCTAATATTCACCAACTTTGTGCGTCATAAAGAGAGTAACACAAGACAACAACACAGCGTTAAACGTGTTTCACGTGCATCTAAAAGTCACAGGGACTTCACAACATATTAAGTACGTGGATCTTGAGTGGGGAGGCTGTTTTATCAGGAATTAACTGCGTCTAATGACCTACTGGAATTTAGTTCCAGACATATATCACTACTCAGACTGTTCTGATTACCACAGGAACCACTGTCACCTTCACCTTCCACATCTTCTCTAGATCTTCTCTCAGTCCTTGGTATTTCTCAAGCATTTCATGTTCCTTCTTCTTGATGTTGCCATCAATAGCTATTTATCTATCACTGCAGCCTTCTACCACTGTTTGTTCACCACTACTATGTCCGGTTGGTTAGCCATTACAAAGTCAGTCTGTATGTGCCAGCCACTTGGTCATAACGTTCCATATCCATCCTGCCTGCTAACATCCTGTACTTACAGCTTTTTTTGCTCTCTTGTTCTCTAGCAGAGTAAGACACAGCAGGCCTCTGCTTCTTCACACTGGATTATTGTCACACACACCTTGGGGGACACATGATACGCGTCATTTCATGAGATATTACTATAAGGATAAGGGACTGGACTAAATAAGAGTTGCAAGTTCAAACTGATGTTCCCTAATTAAAAGTGGCATGTGGTCCAGTCACTAGAAGGTTAAGATATCACTGTCTGCTAGTAATGCTGATCAAAGTGCTTTTTCCTAAAAATCAGTATCACCAGAAAACAGCACAACTTCAAGGGAGAGTATTGTCCTTAAACAACCCAACACAAGTTAGAAGTTATGTCTTTGTAGAATGACTTTCATACTGTAGAGAAATAAATAGAAACCAGCAGTGGAGGCTAAGAAACACACGTTCAAATACATATGAATACAGCAAACTGTCCACAAAAATGAGCATTAATAGTATATGTGAAATACCAAATTAACTAATTATAAGACATTCAGATCAGATTCTTCACAAGAATGTATCAATATGATTCGTATTAATAAAAATGACTACATCATATACAGCACCGTCATCCAGACACATCAGAGGTGGTGTAAATACACAAACTCACAGTGCAAGTACTTGCCTAAAAATATTCTGCTCCAAGTAGTAATTCTTTTCCAAGTATATTCTCTAAAATGTACTTGAAGTACAAAAGTACAAGTACTCCATTAAGAAAACAAGAAATCTATTTTCAACAGTTTTTAATTTGATGTACAAGTCTTGTCCAGATGTGTGTTTTAAAGGTGAAAAATATGACAAAGAAACATTGATAGTAATTAATGAAAAATAAGGTCAAAGATCTGTGTTACTATAGCAACTCTGTGTGGAACAGAAACAGCAGGTGGTAAGTGAAGGTAAAGTAAGCTTCTTCCATAATAAGAAGGATAACGTGAACAACATTTATGAGCTGATTATATACACCTGCAAAATAAACTAGTAACTTCAGCTGTCAAATAAATATAGTTTATACATTTATAAATGTATAAACATTTACTCATTATATAAATGAGTAAAAATGTAATGATCCTTCCAATTGTAGTGCAGTACAAGTAAAAGTAACATAAGGAAATATTCCTTTCAATCAGTGTAGGTCTATAGAGTACTTGAGTAAATGTACTTACCACCTTGAGGAAGCACTATGTCAGTTTTTCATAGGTATGCTTCAGATCTCCAGTTAAAATAAAGGACACTGTGACTCAGTATAAACCTCTGGTCATCCAGTCTCCACTACTACTAACGGGAAAAAACGTTTTATCTTAGTAACTAAGTGAGAGAGGCGTGACATCAGTAATGAAACAGGTAATAACATAACATGAAGTGAATAGAGATCACTTCTCGACTTCTAGACAAACAATTAAAAATCACCATTCTCCTTCCGCTGATTGGCCACAAGCACCAGTCTCCATGATGACTATAGTCTTACTGGAAAAATCGATGACACCGACTAACGCACCCCCTCACCACCACCCCCAACACACACACACACACACACACACACACTATCACTATAGGATAACGCGAACACTGGTACCATAGGCGTCCAGAGAGCACGATGGTTATTAATGTGAGCACTACACCAAATCATCAGCAGAAAGAACCGCGTATCCTGTTCTCTAACAAAAATACAAAAGTATCACTGATTATAAAGAACAATGCTCCATCTGTTCTCGATCACATTATTACCAGGTGTCACCTTCTAGCGTCATATTAATGTAAATACCTCATTATAATAAATTCCTTCTTTTCCTGCGCCGCTCGTGTCACAATAAAAGCAGCGCGCTTGAGAGTGGGAACAATAAAAAAAAAGGGGCGGTAGGTGTACCTGTCTGCAAATGGCGCTCAATGTGGGAAAAAAAAATGTCAACAAATCAGTGTGATGTCCGGGACCGCTCACCCCGCTGCGCTCAGATCATCCAGCACAAGCAACGATCCCGCACCACGGAGGCCAGATGCTCACCGGTTACCGTCCCTCACGAGCAAATCAACAAAATGGTCATTGATGGAGCAGCGGCTTTAACAATGTGTTTGGGAACCAGCAGCAAACGGCGCGTCCTGCGTCCTGTGCCCTCAGTGTTGTCTGACAGACGCCTAAGACGAGGCGCAGTGTGTGCTGAAGCTTTAGTTGTTTTTTTTATTGCAGTAGCAGTACTCTGATCTCTTTCTTGAGGAAAACTATCAAGAAAACAGTGTGGAACTATATTCTATACGTTTTCCATAGTGCAATATTCTATCTTAACCTGTTTTAACCTGTTTTTATTTATTATGATTTTGTCATGAGCCCCGTGCTCGTAATTTCGTTCAGCAATGCATCTGCACTGATTGAATGATAACAAAGTGATCTGAATCCGAATCTGAATCTGAATAGTAGTATAGAAATGTAGAAGACCTGCATTCAAAATATAGTACGAAATTATCGCCAAAATAAGTACTAGTAAGTACTAAAAGTAAAAATACTCATGACTTAGTTTCAGAAGAATGTACATTATATTATTAGAATATAATTACTGATGCATTAGTGTGATAAAAGGGAAGCTTGTTTCACTGTGATTATGTTATATGCTATGTAGTTTGTGAATTTCTCCACCAGGATTTGATTTGATTGAAACGTTTATTTGAAAATAAGACAATAATTTTAAAAACAATAAACATAGTAGGAAAAATATATATATATGCAAATAAAAAACAAAAAATCTTTGCCCAAAGGGAGCCGGAAGAAGCCAGTGCTTATTCAATCCCACCCCCTTGTCACACACTACAAAAACTACCTCAAATAAACCATGTACATAGTTAATGCTTCTAATAATTACAGTAATAAATATATTATTACTAATAAGAACATAACATATCAGAATCAATAATGTATTTGTTGATTGTATTTTGCATTAGTAACCCGAATCTGTAAATAGTCATATTAATGTAGTGGAATAAAAGTAATATTCCCTATTGTAGTGGAGATTAAGTATTAGTAACAGAAAATAATGAAAAAACATTAGTAAAGAACAAGTCCTTTTGCACATAAGTACAGTATTTTTGTAAATGTACTTAGTTACTTTCCACCACTGCTAAGACCTTTGAGGCTCAACTTTTACAATGTACTTTATGTTGTATCTTTTAAATACACGTGTGTAAAAACACCTTTCTTTGCTGGTATGTAGCCTACTCATCAAGGAATGTTACATATAAATACAGTAGACTACTCACTCATTAAAAAAAGCTCCTTCACATGTATAATATGCAGTGAGTATATACAAAAGTTCAGCCTGTAAGACGTAACAGAGGGATCACACACCCTTTCACTCGCCTGGCTTTATACAGGAGGGTGGAGCTTTGTTTGTAATGGGGCAAGTGTATTTGTGGAAGCATCCAATGGGAGTGGAGAAGGGAGAAGTGCGCTCCAATCACAGTGCTCCAAGCTGCTGTTAGTGGCAGAACTCCACTGTTAGTAACCAGGGTTCCCTGTGCCATAAAAATTAATGCATCCATTTTCACTCAGCCACTGGAAACAGTAGATCAGTGAGAGACGAGCGCCTGTAGGCCGATTTAAATTAATTCAGAACGATATGAAATCAGTCCCCAGTTATGTCTTTAACTGATGTCAGTCCAAAATATTTCCTATTTTCTGAAGAGTGCAGAGAGGATTGAACATACAGTCCTACACATGTTAGCATATTTGTTATGTAATGTGGCAGGTCTACATTCAGAGGAGCGTGTGAGGAACAAGGTTCTATGATCAGATCTGGCATTTGTTCACCTTTATTTATCTGATAAAAGTGCAAATAAGACTGCCAGTGCTTTCACAAACCATCTTAATTGATCTTGTAAATCGAAGCAAGTTTAGCTTTTGATGCCGCAGCACACTGAAAAAAGTGTCTACATGACCTTTCCTTTAATTATTTATTCTGTTGCTGAACACAAAACCTATACCGTCAAAGATTTTGAGTCTGGATGGTCTTCTTCATCTCTGGCACCCACATTCTTCGTCTGACCACAGAACATGTTTCCACTGTGTTTCAGTCTGACATGAGCTTAAGCCCAAAGAACTTGACAGTGTCTCTGCACAGAGTTGATGTGTGGCTTCCTCCTTGCATAATGGAGTTTCAGCTTGGATTTCTGGATGCAGCAGTGGACCGTGTTAAGTGACAGTTTTTCAAATTACCTACAGAGTAGCGTGATGGTTTCTCACATAATGCTGCCTGAGGGCTTGAAGGTCTCAGCTCTTCATCTTTACACACGGTGATTTCTCTGCAGACCCTGAATTTTCTCACAATATTATAGTGAAAGACCTAAAATCTTTGCGATCCTCCATGAAGTTAGGCGCAAAGTACCAAACCATATATACCCAATCATGAGCTCTTCACCTGCTCCCAATTAACATGTTAATTTTGGAATCGTCCCAAACGCTGTGATTGGATTATTTTTGTCTAATTTAGCCTCAGTCACAACTTTTTTCAGTTTTGCAGCATCAAAATACAAAAGACTTTATCAGTGAAAACACTGATAATCATTTTATTGAACTTTTTGTGCAGATAAATTATAAAAAAGATAAATAAAGGCTCAAGCACATAAAGAAAATCTCAGATTAAATTTTTTATTGCACTTTAGAAAAAGTCTCTTTCAGCAGAAAAACACCATGTATCAGTCGACAGCAGTGTCTCTTTCTGTCTTTTACACCAATGAAAAACAATCAAATCAGCACCAACATGCACACGCACTTAGCACAAAAGAAGAGCAAATTATCAGCCAAGAACACATCAGTCCACAGCGATATGACGTGGATGTCCCTGAACACAGCATCATGGTTATAATCGGCATACCTAAGCCACTTTGAGTGCTTTTGTCTTGGGAGCGTTCTGTTCAGCACAACGCTCCCTGCCTCGAGAGTCTGTACAGTCACATCTTTTCACATATTCATACAGACACTCCTTCCCCCATCATGACACAAAAGGCCGCCCTCTGCCCCCTCCGCTATCACCAGCAGCCTGCTCCTCCCCCCAGTGTGAGGAGCAGGTGCTGAGCCAGAGCGTCTGCTGAGGTGAAGTGACAGCATGGTGCACAGCGGCTCCCCCTGAGAGGAGCAGAGACAACACCACCCTACTACAGCAACACCCCCCCACACATGTCCCGCTTCCCTCCTCATACTGTGCTAATCAGGAAAAGAGTTTGTATACAATAGACATGTAGAACATTTCCATATAATGGAAAAATACCTGTGGTTATTCTTATATCCTAAAGTTAATGTAAGAATGAGTTTTTTTCCATTATGACTTTGACTGTCACACATCTGCTGTTTTGTACTGAGCAACACTAGTTCAGTCTTTAGTCAGGTACAACTGCCACAGAGTTCAGAAAAAAGGAAAACATGGGACTGAAGGACTGAGCAAGACTATAAATATCACCAAGCAATAATGGAAGAAAGAAGTCAGCTCGTCCTATAGGAGAACCCTTTATAGAATCCTACGGTGTTCAGTTAGGAACCCTGTGTTGATGTTCTATAATACTCCTTCTTCTGACTTGTAGTGAAAGGATTCTTGGTGTATTTAGGACCTGATCAGTCAGGAATCTTTTTGCAGGTAGTAAAATGAGAGACGCATCATTTCTGTTGCAGCTAAACAGTAGATTTCTGCTGCTGCTGGACACTCCTGCAAAAATACTTCACTCTTCTTAAAAATATATAATTAAATCCTCCTGAAGCTGCTAAAAAGAGCTCTGTCTGACAGGGACCTTATTCTATAACCAAGGCAGGACTAAGTCATTACGAGGCCTTGGCCCAAAATAAGCTGTGGGCCCTTGCGCACCCTTGCAGCTGTACACATACTGTACAGTACAAAGTCCCAGGGACAGCATTGGATGAAGAGTCCTTCTGCTTATCTGAAATCTTACTTGCTCAGTTACTCAGACTGTTAGAGTGTTGTCAACAGGTTTTATTATTAGAAGCAAGGAAAGGGGTCATTAGAAAAATATCAGAAATGCTCCTTTTCTCTGCAGCTGTCTTTGTGTTACATCACAGGAGGCGATAGATGATTAAACAGCATGTTGTTAGTAATATAACACCAACATCTAACCAGACACTCAGAGCACATCGAACGAACCTGACCCAAACCCGATGCAGCTGAGTTTGTGAGGTGTTTCACTTTCGGAAGCAACACAGCCACATAATCATTTTAATTTTGGCACTCTACATTAGAAAGTTTTGTGTTTTTTAGCACACAGGTAGCCTAATGATTATTGTACATGTCATGAAAAGACAGTGTCTCCAGGTTGAGTTGAGCTGGGGGCTTTTGCTGCATGTCACTCTCCCTCTCTCCCACCCTTTCCTCTCTGCCTCTCCATTGTCAAGCTGTCAAATACATATGTTCACATCTACGAGTGAAACATTTAGGTTACAGGTGCGATTATGTCTGTTTGTCTGTATCTTACCCAAACCCAAACCTGCCCTGTACACATAATAAAAGCACTGTTATGTTACATTTAGATGAACAGCAGATGAGCTGCTAACTAGTCCCGTCTACTACAGCTACTACGGCTGTGTCATCCACTAACTAAGTGGATGAGACAGGGTTAAAGAGCATGTCCCATTAATCCCATTAATACTCTGTCATTATGGATCCAGAAGAGTCCAGTTGCTGTTGGAGCCTTACCCATCTCTACTCATCTCCAAACATCATTTCGCTGCACATTTGATTTATCTCCTCCAAACAGCTGAGCTTGCCCCTGATTCCAGCTCCTCTGCTGCGTCGCATCTGGGATTCCACACGGTGAGGGTGATGCAAATCACATTCCACCATGTGTGAATGAGCCCTGTTCTAGAGGCTTCTGCTTTTCCTCTTTCTTCTATTAACATCTGTGTTGTGGCCTCCAGCTGAGTACTGTGTGTACTTTAATTACCTCTCTTCAATTCCACTCAATTAGCCCTGTGCCAGCAAAGCAGTAGCCACCAGCCTGGTCACAACACCACAGCACCGACACGCTTTCTGGCATGTTGTGTGTGTGAATGAGCATATGGGCTTATTGCTAATACATAACATTACCATGTTGTTCCACTTGGTGGACTGTATGTATTATGTTCACATTAGGTAAAAATGATGTTTGCAGTAGATGAAAAAATGACACCATGCTGACTAAAACAACTCACACTCTGTTGTCCCATAATGCAACACAATGAAAAAAAGAGCTGTTTATATTCTGCTACATCCAATTTCTTTTTAATTGTGTATGGTCATGTGACTTAATTATTTTATTCCTGTAGCCACTGAAAGGCTGAATAACTTACCACCACTTAGGATGGTTATCAAAACTTTTTCTCATTGTTAAAAAAATAACTATCATTATTATGAAGCTGAATATACTACATGTCATCAAGCAGACTGAGCATCTGGATGTTAATAAGCTTCTGTTTTTTTACATCATCTGAAGAGATAAATACAACAACTGTAAGGAAATGATGTGTTTATCATAAATACAACAACACAGTGACATGGTGAAGACATCATCCTCTCCTCTGTGATTGTTTTTAAATCTACATCTGGCTGAAGGCTGGATAGGAGTAAATACTCTGCTCTCCTCTCTCCACTGGATCAGCGTGCGGACATCAGATGATGATAATCCATCGTGAGTCAGAGACCACCTGTTCACCCATTTCCGCTGCTCTGCTCTCTGCTGCAGTCTGCTGGACACTCTGACAGAGGCCGTGCTCTGTAGAAGAGTACTATTCAAAGCAAGTCATCAAACTGTCACACATTTTTATACGGTTATGTATATCACAGCACTTAGTTAAGTTTAGGGAAAGATTGTGGTCTGGTCTGGTCTAATAAATAAAATCTTAACAGTGACATCTGACACAACATTCATTTTTACCACACACAGTTACTTGTGTAGGAATTTAATTTTTTATTTTCATACAGTGCTCAAAATTGCTTTATAGTTCCTAGGGCATATACACTAAGCAAAGGATACCCAAACTGAACCCAACCGTTCAAATAACCCAAATTTAGTTTAAATAACCCAATAATGGTGACTATGTTGTTTCAGGAAGAAAAACACAACACAAACTCATCTGCATCGGGTTTGATCATAAAGTACAATACTCTTCACGGGTCAGTATGGGTTCAGACAAAAATGTGGCCTGATCCATACTTTAATATATGCTACAAATGTCTCAGCATCTTGACCATGATCAAGTATGTTTTTTATGAAAATTAGGTAAAAAGGATTTAGGAAAGTGTAGTACCTGTGTGCAGAGTCCTGCAATGTTCCTGACACCAGGTGCTCTTCAATAACAGCATCATACCAGCCTCCTAATTTACACCTCAGCAGTGAGTACAGAGCAGCAGCCAGGTGTGGTCACCTGCTGTGCTTATCATGGTCACTGTATTGTTACCAACACACTTCAGATGTGTCAAAGGTTCAGTGATGATTCTTATGGAAGCCCAATATTCATAATATTCATTATAAATGAAGTTCTGACCTGAGCTATCTTGATCACTGGGTTTCATAGTTGGTAGGGCATGCCGTCAAAAATGTCCTGGGCTCCATGACAGGGGACACCATTCTCTAGCTCTCATTTCACACTTCAAACTGTTTTAACTCTTTCAAAGAGTAAATGCTTTGAAGCTTGACCTAGCATCATATCTGTGCTGTTTCTGCTTAGGCTAAACAGCTGTGCATAGCCCCACTGGCTGGAGTGGTAGTTTCACTTGAATGCCACGGCCCAGCACTCTCTGACCTCGTGCACTTTAGAAGTGTTCTTGAATTCTGCTCTCAGCCAGGAAAAGAGCAGATATTTCACAGCATGACTGGCCTTACATCTGCATTTTGTTTACGCAGGTTAGAGTACAAGCCAACTGCCTTGTTAGGCAGGTTCATAAGCGAGCCAGGCCTGATCAGTTACCACTGTATGATTCCAATAACCACTAATAACAACCCCTCTGGATTGCACACTTATTTAACAGTAAAGTTACAAGGATGTCAACACTGAGTTTATGAGTGAATGTGAGAGTGCAGGCTACAAGTCTACAGGGTCAGTCAGGTGGACACCATCTCAATAACTTGTGTTTGGTTTAAGTGCACCCATGACACAGAGTAGACTGTTCCAGCTTCCAAGAACACATTCATGCTGCTCAATCAATCAAGCAATTACTAAGTAATCACCCTTAACCAATCTCAGGAAGCACCATGCATACACCATGCAGTGATGTAGAGTCAGATATGACGTCTTCTGCAAAAACGTCAAGCTGTGTGCAAGTCAAGTTAATGTCCATTTAATTAGAATTCATTCATACAGAATTTTCTGCAGTTTTATGACATGAATCATAGACTTTAGTCTCTCTATTAGAATAGTTTACATGTATAGTTACTCACCATTATAACAGCAGCAGAGGTTGAAAGGGCATCAACAGTCATGAGTCCAGGAGGGTGAAAACCAGAAACAAAGAAACAAACAAAAATCATCAATGGCACATCAACTGATTTGTACCTACTGTAAACTGTCATATAGATATACTGCTACACATAGTGTTGTTCAAAGCTAATTTTATACTTCAAATTGATCACAAATACGGTGTTTTAATTGAATATCTAAACAGATGCACACATCCTACCATCAGCAAACACAAGTCGTGCATGTCGTGCTAATTCAACTTTATTAATTTAAAGGCTAATAATGGTTAGAAAACTCTTAGCGCAGTTAGCACAGCTAAAACAGTTTAATGGCTTGAGGATATTTCTATTTGAAGTGGGGGGGGGGGGGGTTTCTGATTGTATCTATCTCTCACAGGTCAAACTATTTTATGCAAGTGCAACGCACAATGACTGAAGTACTGTCAGTGGATTTGGATTTGGGAGCAGAGGCTAGCAGTGAATATACAGTAGTTATTAATGAACACCTGCTGCTGAATGTGCATGATAATAGGGCATTGAATTATTGAATGATTTATTACTTTTGACATCTGCTGTGGAATCACTCTAGTTTGAAAGCTAAAAAAACTAATAGCGTGTTTGTGCTCTCTGTAATTCTCTACCTCTACACGTAACATTCATCAAAATGTCTTGTCTCTGGCGACCTCTAATGTCTTTTACTGGTAAACCTTCAGAGAGGACGAGGCAGTAAAGGGGTGCCCAAACAAGGCTAAATCAAACAGCATATTACAGCTACAGTGTACTATATAGTGCACTATCCATACTGACTCACTCCTATATAAACAGATCATATTTCACTGGTTGAAGTGTATGTTGGCAAAGACACTGCTGCTGTTATATATTTGTGCAGAATGAACACTATGTGTTAACAGGTCATTTTGTGCCACTAACAAACCGTCACATTAGCTAGCTTTGTGGCTGAGTAATTTAGGAAAAAAAATGTGTTGTGGCAGCTGTCAGCACTATCACTATGAGGGAAAACATTTTTCACAAATAAATACAAAATCTAATTTGTCAGCTGTGGACTACACTGCTCAGAAAGACATTTACACTCACACTCTGCAGCAGCTGAACTCACTGCACTCTCTGATGAACAAAATGTTAAATATAGAGTAAAATAATTCAAGCGCTCGTCTCTGGCTTTCCATTGCTTCCACTTATAAACACAGATAACAATTAAACTACAGTTTTCTGAAAT
>JAUBNQ010000003.1:20032810-20043681 GCA_032353495.1 Ctenopoma kingsleyae | reverse complement strand
CAATTCCACAAATTTCCTGAATGAGAATTTATAGCACGGTCTACCTCCACAAGTCTTACTGGACAACTGTGCTTCCCTGTCAGCTCAGTAGTAAGTGAGAGAGTTTTGTGTGATATTACCTTTTCATTCTTCTAGTTTAATCTTTTATAATATCAGTCCCTTCAGGTCTGTTTTCATTTTGTACCATCAAATTCTAGGTCGTGACCCGGGGCTTTGCCCTTGTTTTTGTATAAAATAATGAAATCATGAAAGCAGGACTTCCAAAGGTGTGTCCTCATGGAGCTGAGCCTTTGCTGGGAATCTTTCTGGTGATACTGCTGATGTGAGCATCTTCTCCTTTCAGGGTTTCACAGCTAAGTTGCACATTCCACTTTTATACAACTCTAAACAAAGCCTGAAAAGATATTCCAGTTAACAAATTTCAAATCAAAATGAGAAAGGATTTTATTGAGCGATCCCTGTCATATTCTGTAAATGTAAAGTTCTGTTAGACTGTACATTTTTGGGCTGCACGTGGACAAATGCAATTAAATAGATGCACACATTTAATTCTAGGTTAGTGTTCATTTTGTCAACAACATTTTTGATGATAAGTATTTATTGACGACCAACTAAATTTTAATGACAATGCTCATTTTTGAAATTTACAATCAAATTATGGTGTACTTTCTGTTTAGCACAGCATGATGAAAAAAGATGAGATGAAATCAGAGGCTCTGTTGCAGCAGACAATCTAGATCACAGTCCAAATCTCACAGAAGGGGTTTTTCTTCTTAACCAATCATTTGCTGGATCCATCCGAACATGCAAATCTTGTGTCTGTGCATCTTTCTCAGACAGGAAGCAACCGAGAATTTCAAAATAAAACAGGAAGTTCTGAAGGTGACCATAACAGCACTAGGAAATAAATATACCAGCAGGTGGTGGTAGTCAGTATTCGTCATCCAAAAAGGGAAAGCAGTTGTGGGGGAGACCCTGTGTGTCCCAAGTAGCAACAAAATGCTTTTGTTGTCATGGAAATAATTATAAAAATGCCTTTATAATCAGTCAGTATAGACTTCAGTCAAATGATTTTCAGAAACATTTGAATCTTTCTTAGGAGGCCGATACAGCACTCAATAAAAATAGTTTCAATCCTCCTAGAAAAAGAAAAGAGGAAAGTCATTTTCCTGAGAGAAAGTTTGACTTGATGCCAGTAGAACACTGCTTTATGTTGGCAAATATTTAAACTGTACAGAAATGGAGATGAGTTTTAGTCCTGGTAGTCTGACAGACTGGGATATTTTACCCAAGTCTGGCATCAAGGACACCTGCTGGGGATACAAAAACACCTCGTCTTTAATGAGGTGAGGTAGGGAGCTAAAAATAGTTGGGACTCCTGGACTGAACCACAATCCTAGCTTCCTCTTCTGTTCAGTCAGGATGTTATTTAAGTCTGGCACATTCCTTAAACACTTAGCCAGCCTGCATATTTGCTTCTTCCCCTCTGTTTTATTCCATCCCCCTCCTCGTGGCCTTAGAACACTTTGTACCAGCTGTGGTCAGGTGGTGCTCTAAAACATTGTACATGCCACATGTAGAGTCCCCTCTGAAAGTACTGGAACAATAATTGCTAATTATTTTTGCTATACACCAAAGACATATGCATTTAACCTCAAAAAATACATATGAGACAAAAGTTTTCAAGTTTTATTATTACATTTATTATTACAGAAGAGCATCTTTTGTATCAGATGACAGCAAATATAAATGAACCTTTCCAAAACCTTTTGAGGGAACTGTAAGTGTGTTTATGCAGTTACCAGTTTACTGAATAAAACTTAAACTGATGCTCCTGGTTGGTCAGCAGTGCAGCCCCGTTCACCATCATCATGCCTGCTTTGAAGGATTGCGCCCTGTCTCTCGACTGTCAGAGACAACATTTTTTTACTACTAAATTCACTCTGGTCAAAGCCACATGAGATTCTGTGTATGCTCAGACATGTAGCTTGAAGCTCTCTATGGTACATTTCACATTGGTTATGAGCATCAGTGTGCCTGTCATTTGGCATGAGGGTGTGTGGCTGCAGTGTTTGCATAATGTTACCTAATAAATACTTTAAGGTGCAGCAGCTGGCACCTGAAATAAAGGTTTAAGAAAACAAACCAAAGTACAGAACTTAGTTAGCCACTAAAATATGATTTACCTTCCACTAAAGCTACCTAATGCACGAGGAATTGGTGCAATAAATATTTCATAAAATGTTTCTGTATAAACACTTTGACAGCTGATGTATCGTCTTTGCAGTTTAAATAGTTTCTCTCTCTCCATGTCTCCTGTGTTGCACCACACTTTCCTCTTTCCATCATTGGAAGGTTGGACAAGGTTGTGTTTTGTTTCATCAGTCTAATTTGTAACAGAACAAGCTACTTTTTGGATGATTGTGTGAACTCTCAAAGTCCCCGCCTACCTGTTTTTGAGTTTTACCACGGGTTTGCGCCTTGTGCTGAATCCTCTGAGGCTCCGTTTTTGTTTTTTTTTTACTATATTTACTATATTTACTATAGTTACTGTATTTCACACAGATTTGTGATAAATGCTCTGTCTCTGCCGCTCTCCTATAGTGTCAACATGTGTATTAAACTTGTCCACTTCTGTGTCTGATTTGTCTATGAGCCAATTTGTACTCAAGTAAACGTGCAATACTAACTGAAATAGGTACAAAATAGTAGCTCATAACTTTGAGATTCATATCTCATAATTATGAGATCCGGTCTCCTTTGTTTTTTTTTACTTTGGTAAATGCAATGCACTTCAGGAATAACCTGATCTCAGTCCCTTGTGAAGTGAAAAAATATCATCACTCTGAAGGATTTCTTTATCTTTCCACTGTTGTGAGCATAGTACACAGATACACACTGATGCCACAGCAGGCTCCTGAGATCCCTGCTGCAATTGTCCAGACAGAAAATGAGACATGAAAAGTTATGTACTGTATGCATATTAAGGTCATGATGTTGAAAGAAGAGACTGGTGAGTTGGAGGCTAAAAGTCTGACCTGCTGCCCATGTCACCCCACTCCCTGAAGGGGGCAAGAATAACACATGCAGACAGGATGGGCTGTGGATGGTGATCAGTGTGTGATTTACTGGAAATATCCATTCCTCCACCTGCATTTCCTTGTTTTGGAAATGAAAAGGAGACAGGGGGTTATTTAACTGATATGTATGTAATATACATGTATGTGTTCCTTATGTAATAGATTACATAAGGAACACCTTAGCCATTTAGTCACCTCAGTCATATTTACCCTTATAGTCTTTTTTTTAGTCCATCCATCCTTTTTCAACAGTTTATCCAGGTTCAGTAAGTTGACCAAGACATCCCTTTCCCCAGCCATGTTCTCCAGCTCCTCTGGGAGGATCCCATGGTGTTCCTGCACCAGGTTTCCTCCCAGTTGTATACGTCCAGAACACCTCCAGTGGAAAGCGCCCTGGTAGCATCTTGAAGACTGTAAGGCTGAGCCCAACACCCTTCGAAGGAAGCTCATTTCGGCCTCTTGTATTCACTATCTATCACTACTATATTCTTTCGGTAATTACCCAACGATTGTGACCATAGGTGAGAGTTGGAACATAGATTGACCAGTAAACTGAGAGCTTTACCTTTTGGTTAACTTCACCACAACAGTTCTATACAATATTTGCATAACTGCAGTGATTACAAATGATTTTTGTAAATGATGATTACAAAATAAAAGTCAGTGTGGTTTTCGAATTCTTAGTTTTGTCATGGTGTCTTTTTGTCAGTATCTTGACAGAAAGACAAAATGGGTTAGTGCACTAACCTCAAGATGGTACTTTTTTTAAATTCTTGATACAGATTTTTAGATTTGAAGCCAATGTATTTGATTGAAGTTTGCACTAGTTGTGTGCATTGGTTTGTTCTGATGTTGTATGTTTTTGGATAAAAGAAAGCTATTGGGGATGGATGTCTGAAAAACATATACATGGCGTGAGCATTTCCACAGTACTGGTTCTACAACTGGAAACATGGAAATTAAGATGCAGGTTGTCTGGTCTTCAACTCATTGTATTTAACTTTATTTCTTCTATTTGTTTTTTGTTTTGTTCTGTTTGTTCTTCTATTTCTGCTGCTTGACATCCATATCCTTCAGAAAACTCTGTCTCTGTTCATGTCCTGTTAGACCTTAGTGCTGCAATCAACACTATTGACCACAAATTTGTATTACAGAGGCTGGAACATGTCATTTTGAACAGCTTTAGATTAGTTTAAATCATATATATCAAGTAGATTTAAATTTGTTCATGTTAATGCGGAGCCTTTAATGCACACGAATGTGTTCCACATGGTTCTGTGCTTGGACCAGTACTTTTATATGTCTCCCTTAGGAAATATTATGTAACCATATGCTGTAGCTACTCTAGATGAATAGTGATGCCTTCAAGTAGTACAGATTTATTTTTGACCAACTCAATCATGAGGGATTATACTTCTCTTCTATCTCTGCTACATACAGTGCACTTAATGATGAAACTTCATCTTATCTGAAAGACCTCATACTGCCATATGCATAGAACCCTTCACTCCTTGAGACTGCCCGTCCTCCCACTACCCCCACACACCTGGACTATAAACTCTTTGCACCACTGCACTTTACACATCACTATCACTTTAAACTGCTGCTAATCCCAACATTTCATTTAATGCACAAAAGAACTTTTGGTAACACTTTATAATAACGTTCAGTAGTAATGCCTTTATAAGCCATTGAGTAATAATGAACTAATCATGAACAAAACATTTATAAATGTTTGTAAGTGATAAGGAAATGTTATGTTAACATGTTACAAATACATTTTAAGACATTTGTAAAAACCATAGTTAACTGTGTAATGATCATTAATAAATCTTTACTTAATGATGAACAAATAATCTGTCCATGCTGTGTTAATCACTTGTAAGTCAGTAAATAGCCATCGTTATTGATTTGTTTTCATATTAATATTTGTTTACATTTATAGTCACTTAGACGGTGCAGTGCTAAACACAACTCAATACAACCTAATAACACAGCTTTTCCAGGTGTTACAGTGAACACAGGTGAGCAGGGGCAGATCTACAGGGGGCAAGGGGGAGCAACTGCCCCACCCTGTAGAGCCTTGCCCCTCCAGCTACCCCCCCAACTTTTATGTCCTTAAAATCATACTTGTTAAAACTAATCAAATAAACTAATTGTTTGTCGAAAAACCTCTTATAGACTTCAAAATAAATATCAACTCACCAAATATATATAATTATAAATATAATCTTAGGTCTCTGAAAAACTTAGTTAAACTAAACAAATAAACTTAACTATAAAGTTATTTTTCTGTTTTATTTTATATTTATTCTGGGGAACCATTTTTTCTCATTTATACCTCTTTTTTTAGAAGAGATAATGATACAATAAATAGTGTATAAAGTGTATTTGTGGATATTTTGTTGACTCCATTTACATATAGGGGATTTTCACATATTTCACTGAGGAGGTCCAGCATTGACACAACAGAAAAACGGGTTTGGCTACAAACAAATTAAAACCTTGTTATATATTAGTGGTGGACGGATCAATCCAAAGTATGGATAGTATCAATACCAAGTTGGTATTATTATCGGACTGATACTAGCATGATGGTATCGATATTTTCCCTCTTCTACTTCAGTGCGACTGGTCCATCAGAAATTAAACCTACCGGTACAAACATCGCTCCTTTCACATCAACACACAACACAAAAAATCTTTCAGACCAGACCAATCGTCTGACTGATAACAGTGTTAGACCCGCCCACTGAGTTTGATGGGCAAAAGTGACAGATAGAATTATTTCATGATGTGCAGCAACAAAGACCATGAATTAATTAAATAAGTAATGAAATAAATGTGTTTGTGTTGTGATCGTGTTTTTAAAGCGAATGTGATGAGGGTTTCATTTGTTGTCTTATTATGTCTTGGTTCAAGAGAGAGGTATCCTGGATCTGGATGCTAATTTAACACTGGTGTTTTTGTTTGTTCATATTTTGTGCGTTTGGTTGGGTTTTTACAGCGATTTTAATGTTTTTAAAGCAATTTAAACATTTTTAAAGCGCTCTGACAGGCTGCCCTTATAAGGTAATAGTATCAGATCGGTATTGGTATCTGTATCGGCGATACTGGCCCTGTATTTACTTGGTATCAGATCGATAACAAAGCTTGTGGTATCGCACACCACTATTATATATATCGTAATAATAATCTGTATAATAAATATTTCCATAACAAGTCCACTTACCTGCACTGTTTCCAGCATTCTTCTCTGTTGGTTGTTACAGTAGTGTCCTGTTTAAGCCTTTTTCTGAAACGAGTGGAGCAGCTGGCAGTGCAGGTTCCTGCTTTCCCTGTTTTTTCCCGACTACCCGCGTGTCTGGGTTGTCGTCAGGGTTACGCAGGTCATTTACCACGTTGCTTGAATCTGACTGGCTGAAGATGAGTTCTACACTGTAAAAAATAAATCTCTTTTTACAGAACTTTGCCATGAAAAAATACAGCTATTTGCCATCTTATTTGTTTTGCAAGAGTATACCATTAAAATATAGTATATCCGTTTTTTTAAATAGACGTTCTGTAACATTAAAGTAAAAATGTATAATTTTACATTATAAGAATCTACTGTTTTTTTACATGGTTGTGCCGTTTTGAAATGGTTCTGAGAGTTAAATTACTTTACAGTTACCATTAAATTACACCATACACCATACACCATAAGTGTAGGTGGTTGCACCATTAGTGGTGTTCTTCCTTCTTCATGTTAAGGTAATAGAATGTGGTATGGTTTTCTATTTGTACAGCTATGAACATGCTACTGCAGAGAACAAGAAGCAGTTAAATTGACCTGTTTCTAAGCTCAGCCACAATATACAGACATGTATATGAAGTAGCAATTAATGGTGTCATTTTGACCAAAAACAAGTGCATACATCCAAATCAACAATGTTGTACTATAATTTAAAGAAGCTATACCTTCAAATTATGTAAATCAAAGTCAATCTTTAAGTGATTTCTTGCTTTTTGAAGATTTGCAAATGTCTTTATTATGGCGCACAACTGTAATTCTACCAAGGATAGACTGTAAAATCACAGTGAGATACAACAGCAAAAACCTGTAATTTTCAATGGACATTTACTGTAAAAAAAAAAAAAAAAAACATTTGGTATTATACTGTAATTTAAATACTAACTGTTTGGTAACTTTGCTGCCGTACTTTTTACCAGTTTCTTTTTTACAATTTTATTTTTACAGTGTACCAGCGAACTTTCTGATGTAATTTGAATGTTTCTGGCAGGAGTGGACACACTCTGTGGGACACGTGAGGTTTGGCATGTAAGCTAGGAGAGCTGGTTGCAAGACAAACTAGTTATAACTCATATTAGGAAAAAGGGAATGCTGTAGTTTGCAAGACTGTTGTACATTGTTTTAATTATTCATAATTGTTAGACATAGTCTTAGGACAAGTCATACACTACACACATTTTTTAATTTGGTTTGCACAACTAATAAATAAACTGGTTCTTCTGTAGGAGATAATCAGTGAAAATTATGTTTTTACATCATAAACAGTTTACACTTTAGATTAGGTGGATGCAAAAAGGTTTGTAAGTGTCTTGTATACACTTACAGATCATTTGTTAAGGTAAAAAGATCTACAGATTATCTGTAACATATTAACATGGGATGAACAGTTTACACTTTAGGTTGGGGGTTGCAAAAAGGTTTGTAAATGTCTTATATATGTTCACAGATCATTTAAGGTAAATAAGATCTACAAATGATTTGTAACACATTTACATTGGATGAACACAGCAAGACAGCTATTTTTGACCCATGTTGAGTTACCAACCTCTTTTTTTGATCAGCATGAGCGGAGCCTTACTGCTGGGTCAGACATTATTCCACCATCTCCTTTGTACATCACATTAGACATCCAGTAGAAGCTGCTGGTACAGTGATAAGTACACAACTCCTGACCAACAAACACTCACCTGTGTTCACTGTAACACCTGGAAAAGCTGTGTTAGGTTGTATTGTCACTCATGTCACACCTCTTCTCACCTCTCTCCACTGGCTCCCGGTAGTTATAGTATAGTATGCTACACTCCTGCACGCCCTCTTAGACCTGCGAATGAGAGGAGACAGAAAATTCCCTCTTCACAGGGTCTCCGATCCCAATCTAGTCTGTTTTCCGTTGTTGTCCCTGGCCAGTGGAATGACTTGCCCTGCTCCATTCGACTAGCTTAGACTATAACCACCTTTAAAAAACATTTGAAAACTTGTTTTAAAAGTATTTCTTACACACATGCACACATACACACATTCACAAAAAATTGTCTAACACTTAACAAATCCTAGCATGTTCTTTATCTTGACAAGTCGGGTCTTATCAGGGCTCTTAGTTTGTAATATTTACAGAACCTGAATGGTAATTGCTTGTGTCTTCTCCTTGTAAATCGCTGTTACCTGTAAGGCTGGCCAAAAATGAACGACTGTTTTTCTGCAAATGAGGGTTTGTTTAGTTATGCAGTTTCCAGGAGTCACACATCGAGTCACTGCACCTTTGTGGACAATGTAAGTTTTCCAAGGAGCTGTGTAACATGTATTCCTCTGTGATTTGGTGGGTTTCTGGTTGGAAAATTTGCATTTCTTTGGCTTGTATTTTGTGTCAATAATCACAGAGCACTTTTGTGTTTCTCTTGTCCTATTTTTATTTACTTTTATTTACTGAATGTATTAGCTATTAAACACAAAATGAATGCTACAAGAAAGCCAAAGTTATTGTGTCCCGTGTGATTATCAGTTGTACCAATCCACAAGCCATTATTACTTCACAAACAATATCATAGCACAGTCAGTTATTAAGGTTGAAAAAAGAGATACATAATTCCTACAGTTTATCAATTAATGGGCAAAAAATGATATTAGAGGTCAAGACTGCAAACTGCATACACATCACAATTTAACTGATTAAGGATAAGGATTAATCCTTGACTATACTCACTCATAAAACATTGTCATTTAAATGCTTTTGTTGTGTGTTTACTCATGAACAGTAGTCCAAGCTTTGAATAACAAAACTGTTTATTTACCTAAATAATACACTTGGAACTGTTTAGCATGTAAAAACTATGCAGTGGACACAAAATCTGAGGCACCCTTAATACAAACAAACATTTGAATACATCACAGTCTCACTATACACCATCAAAGAACTAGTTTGTCTGTGCATGCAGGCCAGCTGACTGTCTGGCTGGGCCCAGGACAAGTCAGTTCCAGCCTCATCATCATCACCTGGTTTTAAATATTTTTAAATATTTTCTCATAAAATCCCTCAAACCTCTACTTTCTTCTCTTTTCTTTTCTGTGCACACGACTTATGCTGACCGGACATTTATACAATTTACTAGAGAGCGCTAAATAAACTCAAAGTCAAAGGTCTGTCTGTGGCCAAACCACAGTTATTGACACTATTTCAAAGACAATTATGAAGAAAAAAACTTAAAATGCTTTATGTCACTAAACTATTACATCTATTACATTACAACAAACTGATTGACAGCTCTGTTGGGGGTGGCCAGGCAGTGTAGCCAATCAGATTTCAAGGGTAGCCAGTGCCACCCCCAGCCACCCTTGTGGCGACGCCCCTGTGTTTACTGTCCTGTGTGTTTTTCTTTCACAGTTTCTTGCCCACCCTTACAAACCAAAAGATTCAGTTTCAACTTAAAATTCCTCAATACCTCAACAACAAACTTAAATATCATTTTTAAAACCAACACAAACAGAATCTCTAAGATATAAATTTGAATATGTATCAATTCCAAGACAAGTCAGCAACAGAACAGCCATTAAATGGATTCTGAGGTTAGGTTGTTTTGTCAGAGGAGTTGAAGGTATGACCGTCTGGGACAGTGGAACTTACTTGTGGTCTTACCCACAATCAGATGAGATGACTGGCACGAACTATCGGTTTGATCAGTGGGCATCCAGTCCAGAAATAGATCCTGTATTTTTTAGCCTCCGTATTGTGTCTGGCACAGGGGTATGTGCACTGCCTGTGTCTGTACCTCCTCAGCATCACTGAAAACTGTCAGAAACAGTTACAACTGTGCTGCATTTAATTCTTTTCTTACAATATGTCACTGAAAGGAATGTTTTACCATCTTTAATTACATAGAGATACAGCAACTGTCATCCATGTGCATCAGATCATCAGATCTTCACTACTCAAATTCCTTTTGACAAAATAGTGCTTGTTACGAACACAACTAGATGAGAGGTAAACGGTAAAAAAAATCTAGAAAAAAAACCTACAAGAGTTAAAGGAATGTTCTTTACTGCAGCCATGTTCATGGCAGGAAGGCACTTCCAAACCACAGGAATGCAAATAACTACAGCATGGTTTTCCACTAGAGATAGAAACCTAGGGGCAGGGTCTGTGTCTATGTGACAAAGAAGGGGCAGAGGTCAAAGTACAGCATTCTGTGATAATCAGCCGTAATGCAGTGAACTGCAGCCTACGTTCATATTAATTCATATGTGTTAATATGCAGTGTACACTTTACATCCAGCTCATAACTAACACTAGCATTGCTATCTAAGTCTAAGCCACATTATAACAGTGTGAAGTAATGAGTTAGCTCTTGCTGTTAACACTGTCTCTTTACTCTGATGCTGAGTAATTTTTATTTTAACATGCTTCACTGGTCCCCATGAGGAAATGCTTGTTTAGACAGCTGCACATATATGATAGAACTACAACAGGGTTTCAGTGTCTTGTCCAAGATCAATCTTTTCCTCAT
>JAUBNQ010000003.1:20012401-20024108 GCA_032353495.1 Ctenopoma kingsleyae | reverse complement strand
GGTTGGGGTGAGTGGACAGAGGAGAGAGAAAAGAACAGCAGGTAACAGATATCAAGACAACAACAACAAGCAGCAGACGAGGCACTGGGCAGGTTGATAGGACCAGTAACTGCAACTGGAACCATGCAGCTCCAGTGCCGGAGCTTTTTATGAGTCTGTTGCATGTATTTTCTCCCCATACATGTCATATCTAACTGTTGTGATGTACAACCTCTTCTGTCCTGCTCTAGTTTTATTGATGCTCTTTTGTCTTGCCTTGAGAAGTCTTGTTTGATTCTCTTTTGTACGAGCTGTCTGATCAGGGATGTAGTGTGCGCACACAGTTCCCAGCTGCTTCTGTGCTTTTTGTGTTGGTTCCCTTCCAGCAAAATGTTTCTGGTATTCCACTGATGCCTGAATGTCCGAGTCATCCAAAAGCTGGATGCTTTCACTACAGGGATTCCAAAATAGCTCAGTAGCTGCTAACTTATGTATATGTGTGAGGACAACGGCTTTATATGCTCAGCTCTATAGTACAGGTGGGTGCCAGCTAGTTAAGTGTAAAGCATGGAATGAAAAGCAGTGCAGGCCTGTTCTGCAGTAACATGTGATCAGTCTCATTTGACTGTTGTGCAACAGCAGCGTTGAACTTAATTTCTGCTTAATGTCACATGTTTTTAAACTGGAATACAAGTTCCACATGTTGAAATCATCACTGAAATCCTTTACACTGCCGTCAGCTCACTGAACTCTGTGTTGCTAAAATGATGGCTGGCGCTATATTTCAGCTTTTCAACTGCTGCTGAGCTGGTGAAACAGCTGGATTTCATTCAGGTCTGGTCATTAATAGAGAATATGTTCTGAGTCAAACATCCATATCAGTAACTCGACCAGACAGCCCGCTTGGAGAAAAACATAGACACCAGAAAATGTCTGCCAGTCGCAGCCAAGACATGCGAGCTCTCCCAAGTTGTCAAAGTCCTTCTACAGCAGCGTTCTTCCTTCTCACGCACCTCTGTGCTGCTGAAACACAGAAGGAGGATTGAATCTGGCAGCAATGAGTGACTCCAATTAGCTGCTCTGAAGGCAGGAGAAAAAGACTAAAGGCAGACTAATGCAAGAATTAGAAAACTATTCCAGCAACACATTGCAGTTGTTGCTCTTATATAACTACAGTGCTGTGCAAAACAGAAAAAGTGTCGGTGTGGATCAACCGTGACAGGTGTGACTCCAACAATACACATGATGGTTGGGTGGGATAATGATTCACATTCACATTCAAGGTGTTAACAACTTGACAGGCCCACAGAGGTTAAATAACCAGGACTCGCAACCAGACAGTCAGAGCTGAAGCCTTTCAAATGAGAGGGTGAAACATCTTTAAGAACCTCGAGGATCTTTAGATCACCACTCAGTAGCACCTCTAGGATATCAATGTGTATAAATTAGCTTCTTTTCCAACATATGAATATGTCATGAACATAAACACATTCTCATTCGTGACTGTCCCCTTCTACAGACTTTATCAGGTTTTTGGAAGAAAGTCTTAACGAGTTGGGAGGCTGGAGCCCCGCATGCGAAAAGTGGATTGTTCAAAGAATTTGAAGAGCACGAAGAGCTCCTGACAGACATGGATTAATGTGATCAAATGGTTATTTCAAAATCTGCTTTAAAATGTCTATAAAACTTAAAATGACCATAACACCCAAAACGCATGCAATCATGTGTCAGGACATCTCAGGTAAAACCTTGTTCTTAATAAGTGTCCCAGATAATGTATAGAAACTTTATTGTAACTGGTTTTTCCCTATCCCGTGTCTAAAGGTTCCTCTTCTACCGAGAATAACAACTCTGTCTGTTGTCTTTGTCTGCAACCAGATTCTACTTGACCAGATCTTAGTCAATCTTCTCTTCCTGAATTCCTTCAGATGACATAAAATCTAAAAGCAGAGAGATATTCATTTAATATAGGCAAGGAACTATATAGAAGTATTAGAAGCAAGTTGAAAATAAAAACACAAAGTTCTCAATAAAAGAAGTGTGTACTGAATTCTAATTATACATGAAAACTGCCTTGGTTAAACCTTTACTTACTTAAGAAACCAAGCTTTGGTCCAGAGTCTCTTAACACTAATGATTCGTTTTGGAAGTACTAGAAAAACAGTAATAATTTTTAACCTTTCCAACCTGCTTTCAAATCAAATCACATTTTATTTATAAAGCCCAATTCCCAAATCACACATTTGCAGTTGGGCCTGTCTACTGTCTACTGAAACTAGTCTTATTAAAGTGGTAAATATGTTCTCTGATTCCATCTTTGTGCTTCTCCTATTTCATCTCTGTGCAGCGTTTCACATTATTGGTCACTGTGGTCATTTCTGACCTGCTCCTATCTGAAAGAAAACAGCATGTTTCCTGGAAAATTCTACAATTTGAGTATTTTCTCATGTGAAGATTGAAGTGCCCCGAGGCTCTCTTTATCTTATTGTTAGCTGTGTTTTATTAATAATCACATTGTGGCACCAGAGAGGTGAAGGTAAAATAACCTTGTTGAAAATGTAAAGGGAGTGTTGTGTAGCAAAGATACAGCAGTTACACTGTAACTGTGAGCAAAGTGTGATGATAGAGTGGTGTTCGCAGGGATGAAAAACCTGGACCTGAACTGCCCCCTTTTGGACAATATCCATTACTACTTCTTCACAATTTTACACGTTTTTTTTTTTTTTTTTACGACACAGACAATTTCTCTCCAGTTGTGGCCAAAGGTTTTGGCAGTAACACAAATCTCAAGCAGATGTTGACAAGATGTGATCGACTTATAGCACTGATAAGGCAAGAATGGATCTCCATCAGTCAGGAAGTGGCCCACAGCTGCCAGAGTCATAAAGAAGAAGAGTCAACACTAAATACTGACTCTTTGCAGATATTTGATTTATTTGCCAATAAAAGTGGTAAAATGCTTATAACTGTTCTTTATTATACCACAGACACACATTAGCACAAGGTAGCTTCTTCTTCAAATATCTATATTTTAGCTACATGCAGCTAAGTAACCAAATAAGTTCCCACTCAGAATTCATTAAAGCAACCAGAACTACTGACTTTTCTGTTTGTATCTCAGCCTAAACTGTTACAGATGTTCAAACTAAATCGATCAGAAAATAAAAACAAACTCAGCAGTTTTAAAAGATAATCATTTCTCTCTCCTCTGTCCACTCTCTCCAACCAGTCGAGGCAGATGACCGCCCGCCCCGAGCCTGGTTCTGCTGGAGGTTTCTTCTGTTCTAGGGATTTTTCCTCTCCACTGTTGCCTAGTGCTGCTCAAGTGGGACTGCTGGGTTTTTCTGCATAATTCTGTATAAAATTATATAATGTGTAAGGTCTTAAACCTTAAAATGTAAAGTGCATGGAGATGTTTTTTGTTGGGATTTGGTGCTATAAACTGAATTGGATACGTCTATTGAATGAAACAAAAAGTTTAAACGTTTATCCAGTACCTGAATCACCACTGTAATAAAGTAATCACTCCCTGAACTTAACAGCTAGTGCAAGTCCAGACCTTAACTTTGTCATCTGGGAATTGCAACAAAGTCTTCGCACTTAGAAACATTAAAGCAGTGTCCCTCTTTATAACTTCAAGTAAAGAAAAAAAACAGAACAATAAGAAAACTTTATTATACTCTGCCTTCTAGTTTCTTAACTCACTGGAACTATTTTTATTGTTGCTGCCATATTTCCAGCTCTTAGCATGGACTCTAGTGCCTTCAAGGTTCTTCAAGTGACAGAACAAGAACAAGCTCAAAACCCAAACTGTAACAAGCCATAGTTAGAATATAATCATCAGATCACATTTCAACTCACATGTATATGTAAGTGTTAAAAGTGTTTAGACATTTATTATGCATACTGTCAGGAGTCATACAAATCCATTTAAAAATGTTTTGTTTGAAGACATTTTTGACACAGTGTCATTATTTATCACCCATAATGCTTGAGCGGAATACAGTGCAGCACTGTGGAATATGTACAAGGATTCGATTTCTATGGATCATTTGTTGTAGCTTTCATTTTACAACATGTATAGTACGTCTGTCATCACCACCAGAAGTCATACAAGTCCCATGAAATGTTACTGTGAAGCCAAACGGCTCCATCCACTTTACATCACACAGTGAGACCAAAACATGTAACAACAAAAATAATTTACAAACCCTAAAATCCACATTTTCATTTTTTCTTCATTATGCCTCCTCTGAAATCATTACAATAAACATTTGTACATTTGAAATACAGTCAGACAGCTAGTGTTAGTGCAGCAAATAATACAAGAAATAGATGAAAGGGCAAAATTAAGCAATCTCACATCTTAGATCATCCCCTACACCACCCCCTCCTTTCTCTTTACAAGGATGTTTTAAGCTACCTTACAAAAACAGGCTTGATCAGTTCGGATGACCAAAGTGACCAGCCCTCTGCATGGAGCTACCGCATTGAACTCCTGATCAGCCTCTTCTTGTTCTTCGTGATTCCAAGCAGGTTCTTGCAGGTGGGAGGGGGCGGGGTAAAATACTATAGTGACAGGGTTGGTGTAGTGGAGTCGTCTCACTTAGCAGCTTGCCAGATAATGATGCCAAGTATGATGAGTGCGATGGAACAAACCATAGCAAGGATGCACATTTTCTTCCTGGACTTTTGCTGTGATGAACAAAGCAGGAACAGGGGGGTTATTAGCAAAGAACTCACTTTAGTGGCAGCACTCGGAGCAGCTGCTGCACACTCACCTGGTAGTAACTGGCTCTCTGGAGCTGCTCTGTTCCTCGTTCTACGTGAACTTCAGCATTTTCCACATTGGCCTCGATGCTATCTGGAGGGTGAAGCATACAGCAAAGTCAGCTGTATCCAATTCTGTCAACGCCAGCTTCATTATTTCCTACTTCAGTTATCGGGAGAACAGATTCATCTTTTACACATTAAAACAGATCTATATTTATTCATATTAACTGTTCTCTGTCAGAAGCTGAAATATGGTGTCTATTTATGAATTATATAAGTGTTATATAAGTGTCTGGCTACGACAGCAGAGCCTCTTCTTCACTTCCTATCTCCCACCCACTGTCACCATTGGTTTCATCTGAACAATGACTGAGATCATTGCCTAACATTCAGTCTCCTAAACCTAATGATGCTTGTCGGCAGTTAAGGACAATGCTGCCCTACTGCTGGGTGGCTACAAAGAGGTGCTGGATGACTGGATAACTGCAGAAGTGGTAAGGGAAACAGCTAGGACGGTATTTGGTTAGACATTTGGGCAGAGAAAGGGAGACAAAGAGACTCGGTGGTGGAATGAGGGAGTTCAAGAAAGCATAAGGGGAAAGAGGCAGGTGAAAACGAATTGGGAGAGTAAGAGAGCAGAGGAAAGCAAACGGGAGTACAAGGAGATGCAAAGCATGCTGAAGAGAGAAGTGGTGAAGGCTAAGGAAAAGGCATATGATGAGTTGTACAAGAAGCTGAACACTAAGGAAGGAGAAAAGGATATGACTGGCCAAACAGACTGAGCAGGAAAAGACGTGCTGCAGGTCAGGGTGATAAAAGATGCAGAAGGAAATGTGCTGACAAGTGAGGAGAGTGTGTTGGGAGATAAAGGGAGTACTTTGAGGAGCTAATGAATGACGACAATGATAGAGGGAATAGGTTAGTGGTTCAAGGTGGAGGAGGGTTTCCATCAAAGACCGGCTTTCAGCCCCTCCTAATTTGCAATGACGATGAACAGTAGGAGCTGAAGTCAGTAGGAGAAACTACTGCTGGACAGAGCGTAAATGAGAGTGAAGGTGGTGGAATGCTGCAGTTGAAAGAAGTAGCTGTGGTGATGTAGGTTATGTTTAAACTGTTAGGGTCAACTGTTCAAAGTAACAAAGAGTGTGGCAGAGAAGTGAAACAGAGAGTACAGGTAGGGTGGAATGAGTGGAGAAGAGTTTCAGGAGTAATCTGTGATAGAAGGGAATCTGAGAGAGTGAAAATTTGTCTTTATAGATTATTTAAAATTAACCCTACAACACGATACTTCTGTGTGGGTTTGAATAATATTTACTACTCACCAATCATCTCTCCCTGATCGTGGATCATCACCGCCAGGTCCTTGAATATCTGGTTTACATCCATGATGTCAGACTGAAACAGACAGACAGGAAGTTCAAATCTGCTGTTGCATGGTGCACATGACAGGTAGATTTTAGCAAGTAGCCACACTGACCTCCAGCTGTCTGATGTTAGTCTCTCTCTCCTTGATGAGCTCCAGGTCCTCTTCTGTGATGGCCACTTCCTCTGCCTGGGTGGTCATCTGACCCCAGTCATCTTGGCTTTACACAAACAGGACCACATAAATGCAATGACATTTGTGAACTCAGACTTTAACTGTTTGAGCAGAATCTGGACACTGATCCCAAATGTTGTGTCTCTACACTGAAGCTGATCATCCTTCTGACTGTTTCTCTTACTTTTGGACTTCCATAGATGTATGAACATGTGACAACATCGAGAAGAGCTTTTAAAAAACTTAATTGCTGAGTTCATTTCAAACATTAAGCAACAGCTTTTTGTATGGTTGTTTAAATGAAGCTAACAGGTACTGAAGTATGACACACACTGTTATACTGTAAGTCCTTCTTATTCATGCATTTACTGTCATCAGTTAATTAAAACACTATGACTTTGCTTCTTGTCTTTCATTCTTGAAGTGGAGTGTTGTCCAGCAGAGGGCAGCATAGATCTCACAATTCATATGTAACAGTCAGTTTTCATTTTTAGGCATGGACACAAACACATGCTCTCTGGCCACTTCATTAGGTACATCTGTACAATCTAATATAATCCACTACAGCAGCTCTGCCATGAATTATTATTATTTTACAAGGTTATCATTTCTTTTTTTATAATTTCAGTTTTTGGTGAAACTGTCAGAAAAGTGATTATTCTTTATGTGTATTACTGAAGTCACAGTTGGGGGGGGGGGGGGGGGGTCATACCAGGGTGTGGTATATCAGAAGGTGGTTCTAATGTTTTATGTAAACAGCGTAACCAAAATGTCACAGCATTGTTTTATTTTTTTTTAATTGAATTCATCTTGTACACTTTCGGTCTATAAGATCCACCTTGCAAAGGTCCAAAGTGCCTGTTAAGAGAAAACCCTGAATGAATCACTGTCACTTACTTATCAAAAGAAACGAGCTTCTCATCCCGAGAGCTGTCTTCGGTCTGAAAGAAGAGGAGAAATATTGCCACAGCCAAATCAGCAGGGAACTATGAAAGTCCAGCAGTAGTATCTCATGAATGTATTAAGGTCCTGTGGTATGAAACCACCACTGACTTGTACTCACAGATAGGCGGGATCCAGCCCTTGCTCTGGCTACTGACTCTTTCTCCTTCTCTGCTGCACGTCGCTGGACTGCTTGGAAGTTGTTGAGAGCTGCTGAGAAATCGTTCATCAGCCGCTCCCTCTGGATCTTCTGCTGCCTCTGAACACCACAGAGCAGAAGGAGATGTACAGTGGGAAAGCAGCAGAGGCAGAAAGAATTTCAACCGCTGATATAATTTTTATTTATCATTGTTTGTACTAAAACCTTTCGTTAGTTATAACTTTACATTAGGAAAATAACAGAGTGAACATGTAGCTAAAGAAAAACACATTCCTTTAGTAGAATAAGGCGTGAGTGAAATTTTTGTTCTGGAAAGAATAACCTCCAGAATCAGAACAGCATCGAGCAAATGGTTGCTTTATGTATTTTAGAGTGAATCTATGGAGCAAAGCTTGATAAAAACCTGCCTATTTCAGACACTAAGAGAGAAATAGATCATAACCATATTACCAAATAAGTTGGGACTGTGTGTAAAATGAAAATACTGGACTGATGCAACAAAAGACTGTTATGCTAAAAAGAAAATGCTGTAACATCTCGCAACTAATCTTACATGTTCCCACATCCACTTCAGGGCATCTACCCCAAAATGTGTAGCAATATGTCAGTGAAAATTCTCATCAGGTGAAGTTATGCGACAGTCAGAAGAAGAAACTACTTGGATGAGTAGTGAAACACAACATAAAACTGCAAAGAACATATGGAGTTCCCCATCTATGTTATAATATCATTAAAAGAGAATCCACAGAAATCTCTGTACACTGGCTGAAAACCCAATACTGAAACTCTACCATGCAAAGACAAACAAGAAACACTGGCGCCTTCTCTGAGCACAGGCTCATTAAAGATGAACGGAGGCCAAGTGCAAATTGTCCTGTGGTCTGAGTTGGAATTTTAAATTCTTTTTGGAAATCATGGATGCTACATTCCCTGGAGAGGGACCATCCAGCCCGTTATCAGCACACAGTTAAAAAGCCAACATTCATGATGGTATTAGGGGTAATGCTGACGGTTTTGGAGCAACACATCCTGTTATTACAGACAACATCTTTTTCAGGTGAGGTCTAACTTAGCAACACAATGCAACACAGTGTCAAGACGCACTCAACGCATATTATAACATAACAGATTAGGAATAAAAGAGTCCAGGTGCTAAACTGGCCTGCCAACAGTCCACACCTGTCACCAGCTGAAAACATTTGGTGCATTATAAAGTCAAAAATACAATAAAGAAGGCCCTGAACTTTTTCTTGAAATGTGTTGCTGGCACCAAATTTAAAATGAATATTTTTCAATCAAATGTAATTTTTAAATGATTCACAAATTGTTGCATTCTATTTTTCTTACATATTACACAGCAAACAAGGTTGTAAATTGATCACATATAATAAAATAATAAAGGCAGTAAAGTGTGACTGCTGATGAGCTATCAGTGATAACCACAGAGGGACTTTGCTCTCAGCCCATATTCAAATGCTATTCACTCATGTTCTGTGCCATTATCTTCAAACAGCTGAGGAGCCATGGGGAGAGTTTGTGGTTCTACTACATTTTATTGGTCATTTTGTCGCTCCATGTTAATCATTTATTATTTTCATCTAGTTTTGAGTGATCAAAAGTTGATGAAAATAATGCTGTGACACTGTAACATTCACAGACTGAATGTCTCTGACAAAGTGTGGCACAGAGGTGCCTTGAGATGGCTTTTGTTATGATTTGGCGCTACACAAATAAAGACGAACTGAATTGAATAGAGGTAGATCCTTATTAGTGACTCTTACTTGCTCTGAAGGTGATGAGGCCAAGGGGATTGATCCAAACTCTTTCAGGTGCTTGTTGGTTTCTTTTGCCAGTTGGTTAGTGTAGTGTTGTATCTGCTGCCTGTGGAAACACAAAACAGTTTAGAGTTAACAAAAAACTGCTCAACATATGATATAACATATACTATATTATCCATCACCACATCTCCCTGCGAAATAAACGGCATCTTTCTTTGTACTTTCTTTTTACATGTACAATTTAAGCGACAACTGGAAACAGCTTTAAATTTAGAAACTATGATGTCAGAGCCTCAGTAATCACAGAAGTATTTTATTCTAAACAGTTTAACAGGGGCTTTGTAGTGCACCAGCAACTGTTCAAACAGATCAAGATGACTGTGCACTACTGGCAGACAAAACAATATGGTCGTTGCTCGAGAAAAAAATTAATACATACAGACGATCCTGGAGTTCACTGGTGTCCTGTCTGGTCCCCAGCTGATTCACCATGCTCTTGATCTGAGCAGCTGCCATGAAAACAATGCACAATCATGACACACATGACAGAAAAAGAGAGAAAATTGCAGACCAAAACATCCTGGTTATTCCTTACTACCAATAAAGTGTGTCATTATTATTATTAAATTGATATATGCATATTGTGTAGACAGATTATTAAACCTTACTCATTAACTCCACTGAGTATTTTCATGATTAACAGATCCATTGTCTAAATGTCATGAGTTACATTTGTCCTCACTTTCCCAGAGTGCTTGATCACATGATCAAGTAGCTCACATGTTCAAAGGCATTCATTTCACAGTGATTTGAAACAGGCAAGTAGCCAACCAAGGAATGTTGGATTATTTTGCTGAAAATGGCCTAAATGACTGGTTATCAAATAGGTGACAACGGTGATATATAATCATGTAATCTCAAACAAAGATGAAAAAACTAAACCACTAAATGTCTGACTGGCTAAAGTTTGGATTTTGGCAGCACATTGTACTCAATCACTTCCTGATAACCTTTAATACGTTTCTGCAAGTTTACCAGTGTAGGAACATTCATGGTGAGCTGCAGTACCTGTCCTTACCAGCATTTTTGCATTAACGTAATTAAATACTTTGAAAACTCAGTTAAATTATTTATTGATTGTGAAAATTCTGCCTAGAAAACGATGGAGCCTGCACAATGAGGCAGTCTGACATCAGACCGACAGAGTAACTTCATTTGGACACAGTCTTGCTGCTACGGCATCTATTGATGGGGTGAGGGAATGCACTTACTGTTCTGCGTGATCTTTTGAATGTTGGAGCTGCATGTTTGTATGAGGGTATTGAAGTCCCGTGGGACAGGGCGGTAGTTCTCTGCTTTGCCATATGACATGTCTGCAGGCGTGAGCTGGTGCCTTGGGCGTTGAGCTTCAGCTGTACACAAACAGAAGAGAAAAGTTCTAAGGATTTTTACAAATCAGGCAGATGCCAGGTATCCTACAGAATTTAAATTAAAAAAAAAAAATTAAATAACGATGACGGTGATAGTGTGGGCCCAGAATCAACCACCTGTACAGAGCACTAACCGAGCTGACTGACACATGAAACCAGGGAGGAGGGTTTTTCAGTTAACGGCAGTTTAACACTATGCCAGGCAGTTTATCTCGCTATGTGCTCAGTAGTCCGCGTAGAGTTCTAGAATAATGAGATTTTGACTATTTTAATGACGGAGGAGCTTAACCTACATTAACTTGATCCCAATACGAACTGTTACTTTGCTAATACGTTAGCCTGCTAATGTCGAATCATTCAGCCTGATCGACATCAGACAACACAAACGACAAGAGATACTACGGAACATATTGTCAACACGACCTCTATATACATATGTGCTCTATACATTAAGCCAGTTAGTTCATCTGTCTGCCTCACTGTGTTTAGCTACTAAAGTTACGATAGTGTGTACACAGTTATCTTACGTTCGGCTGTTAGCTGTCAAGCTAACGGACGCTAACTTGTCAGCCTTTAATTGTTTGGGATAAACTGGCTAGTGAAATTGCTAACCGTGTTCTTCTTCAACAAAAACCGAAATGCAACATTATACTAAAATCAAGACAAACGCGTTTAGAATAGAAAAAACTGTGAAATACTTGCTTGTTTGGTTGTTTAAAATGAACACATAGGCGTTACGATTTTCTTCTTGCCGTCAAGATACTGCCCTTCCGGGTCCGTGACGTTATCGCGTAAGGCTACACACGGCGAAGCGGATAGGCTGACAGCGAGAGGGTCATAAACACAGCGGGTCACGTGACTAGTTCCATGTAGCTGATCATTCAGATCATGCCATGAAAACTAAGTATGTGTTTTTTAATGAATGACTCGTGCTTGAAATGTTACATATTTACAGTATGGTTGAATTAGTATTTATGGAAGAAACAAGTTAGAGTGAAAACAACTAGCACGTACTCCACTCCTCTTGTAATGTGTCACTTTCACTTTACGCAATACTTGATCCATTCACACACTGACATATATACAGTACAGGCCAAAAGTTTGGACA
>JAUBNQ010000003.1:19978856-19988900 GCA_032353495.1 Ctenopoma kingsleyae | reverse complement strand
GACCAGTCGATCAACTCTGAAGTTATCAATGAGCTGTTTGATGGAGTCCTGGAACAGAGTGAAGATCAGGAAGAGGAAGATGCTCTGAATATCTCCTCCATGTCCCTCCTCATCCCGCTTGCAGAGACTGTGACTGCGGTGAAGAGTCCAGAGAGGAAAATGATGGTAGGCATGTCTTTCTACCAGTGGCTTATCGTTGTTACTGTTACTTTCAGCTTAACAATAAATACTGTGTGTTCTTCATGTGCAGACGTCAACTCCTGCCAGTTCATTCCTTGTGAAGAACGGCACTCCAGACAATGCTTCCAAGCCTAGCAAGTTCCAGAGAACTAACATGAAACGGACCGCCTCCTCAGACAGTGTTGAGGCCTGCGATGATGACCACGACCGCAGACTACCTTACAGGTGAATACTCCGTGTAACAGTTGGATGTGTACGTCAGTCCCTTCTGTTGCAGTAAAACATGAATATTAATACGTATATTTGCTTTTGTGTGTTTAAGCATTGATGCGTACAGGTCTACCAGGGTGAAGGAGACTGAGAGGCCCAGTGTGAAGCAGGGTATTGTTAGAAAAGAGGAGGTTTCTTACAGACCAGAAGAGCCCAGAGGTTCCAGTCTCTTCAGCATCAAACAGAAGATGAAGGTTCGTAATAAATCATCATGTTGAATTACAGTATGAGGGTACAGTCATTTGCAGCTCTTATGACTTGTTATGCACTTGATTTACATGTACTTGAAAATGTATAAATGTAAATTCTATCAGTAGAATGTTACACTGTTTTAAATAACTTCCCATAACTGTCTGACAAACGCTCTGTTGTATGTTTGTGTAGATTCTGACAAATGAGATGAACCTACAGCAAACAGTTATCCATCAGGCTAGTCAGGCTCTCAACTGCTGCACAGATGAGGAGCACGGCAAAGGATCCCAGGTGGAGGCGGAGGCAGAGAGGCTGCTGCTGGTGGCAAGTGAGTTCGTCCAGGCAGCAGAAATACATGATTTAGACTGTGCACTTGGCATACGCAGGGATCGTATAAATGCCAAGAGCAACAGAATGTGGTCTGCCCATTGTTTACATTTTCAGTGACGTATGTGTATTGTTATTGAGAGTTGGAGATTAATTGGGAAATTTGTAGAGCTCTGTATGTTTGCATTGATGAAGATGACATTTCATAATTTGAATTGAGGTGAAAGAAAATGAGTGTTCTCTTGACATAGCGGAGAAGAGAGAGACCCTGAAGGCAGAGCTGGAGCGTTTGAAAGGAGATCCAACAGGACAGAAAAGGGCCGCTGCAACCCCAGAAACCAACAGCATGTCTGCCTCCAAGGGCTCCATCACCCTGCAGGAGCTACGCCTGCCTCTCAAGGCAGATTTTGTTTGCTCTACTGCCAACAGGCCAGGTAGCTAAAAATACACTTAGCAACTAGTAAAGCATATATATATATATATATATATATATATATATCAATATAATAAAACAATATATTTGTTTTATTTTGATTTTTTTCAGAGTCCACCAAACATTCCTTCTTCATCATGATTCGGGCTGGAGCTGAGAATACTGTGGCCACTCCACTGGCCAGCACGCACCGTGGCCTCAGTGGAGACACCCTCACTTTCCCAACCAAGTTTACCATGTAAGTTGCAACAATGTACTGTGTATGAGGCTAAATGTAATGTGTTACAGTTAGTTTATACTAGTCCATGTTGAACAGGGAACAGGTCAGACTGACTGACTGAGATCTGCTGGTGCACAGTAAAAAATGATTGTTGATCCTGACCACAAATGTCTCCTTTCAGAACTGATGTCTCCAGTGTCTTTGAGATTAATATTGAGGTCTACTGTCTGGTGAGTGTCTTCAAAAACATAATGATGCTCTGACCAAATATCTACTTAAAATTTGGAAAGAAAATCCAAAACCTTGTGCACACACACATGCAAACACAATAAATAAATATGTACAATTCGATTAGACATTTATTTATCTGCTCTGTTCATACAACACATGAACATCATCAGCCAGCAGAAACAGTCGGGATCAATGCTACCACTTGATTTCTAATGCTGATGGTGCATTGAAAGTCTTTATATGTTGATTCAAAATGTTCCAGTTCTAAAATGACGTCTGATGTTTGACACCTTTTAGGTACAGAAACGTGAGGTCTGCAGTGACAAGAAGAAGAAACCCAGCAAATCGAAGGTAAATATCCACTTTAAAGATGATTATGTTGTCAGATGATATTTGAACACAGTTTAATGTTTAACTCAAGTGTGTGTGTGTGTGTGTGTCCAGATAATATGGAGACAGGTTCATGAAGCCCATGATTTGTGTATGTCGGTATGAACAGTTTCTGTATCAGATCCCTCACTTGTTGGTGGGTGTGCACAGCGTTCACAGGTGCAGTCTAAAGAAACACTGTGAAATCCTTTCTATGCACAGATTCAGGTGGTTGTTGCACTTACAAGATTGAGCAGCCAGATGTCTCCCCCTGACAGGCTCTTTCCCTCTTTAATATTTGAGACAATGTTATGATTTCCTTTACTCTGATCTTTCTAGGCTATCACTCCAAAGAGATTCCTCGCCATCACCGTAAGTATTGAAAATTCATTTTCTTCTGCCTGTGAAACTTTTTTTTTTTTTTTTAATTTCAGAATTTAAACTACTTTTCTTTCTTTTTATCTTTTGTCCTGCAGAAAAGTGTGCAGACACCAGGTAAGTCAAAACACAAAATGACTAAACTAAGCTTGTTTGTGCTGATGAGTCAAATATAAATGTCATCTTTCACTTCTGGTGCTGGTACTTTAGTGATTTGAGAAAACAGTCAGAATCATGAACAGTAAAGTTGGGAGGATTATAAAGAAATGTGTATTCTGATGACAGGCGTCTGTTGTCACGGTTACCATGTGAAAGTACCTGTGATGGTCAACCTTTCTCTCTGCAGTTGTAGCCAGCCCAGGAGGCCCCAACGCTGTTCGCACCAGTAACTTTGTCCTGGTTGGATCACACAAACTCACTCTGGCCTCTATTGGGAAGAATAAATTTCCTTTGGAGAAGGTCTGTAAGCTTTTAATGTCACCTTCTCACGTTCTTTGTGTGTTTTTCCACATTCAAACTTTCAGAGCATGTTGGTTAGCTTCTTTATTCTGCTTCTCACCTGTGGCTGGCTTTTGGTTAAACACCATCCTCTCCATCCAGCATGTATGACACCATCACTTGGATTCTGTTCATGTTATGTACATGCAGGCTTCACAGACTCACAGTAAAGATGTTTGCTCTCATAGGACGGTGTGTGTTGCCTGTGCGTTCAGTCACCTGACTTGATATCTTTCTTTTAGATCAGATATGAGGGAAGTGAAAGAGAACTACTCAGTGGCATGTTTCCTACCAAGGTTACTATTTGCTGTGTTGTTTATTTCTTGCGGTGTGTGTGTGTGTGTGTGTGTGTAACAACATCTGGCCTCATCAGGGAGTAAGCATTGAGTTTAATTTCTGCCTGTGCTTGTCGGCAACTATTTTTAACCATCTTTAAAGGCTTTTGCTTTGTATCCTTTGTTTAAACATATCTTGTGACTCCATTTTTGGGTAACGCTTTATAATAAGTGCTTCTACATTAATAGACATTAACAAGTAACGCGGAAGCAAAAATGTAGTATTTACTCACACTTAATGAATACTTAACAGGGTGCACTTATTATAAAGCGTTACCTATTTTTCAACTGTGGACATGATATTCGAGCTCATCCTGAAGTGTCTGCTACAAATTCAAGGTGCCGTTCTTGTGCCCAGTGGAGGGTCACATCTACCTTAAGCTGCAGTGTGAAGTTGGCTCAAAGGTAGAAGAGAGGGGCTTCCTGGTGAGTGTGCACTGATCCAGTCATCACTACAGACTCATGCTGAGGCAGGCAGTTCTTTCCTAATACAAATACACTGGAATTCTTTGCTATAGACGATGTTTGAAGATGTCAGTGGATTTGGAGCCTGGCACAGGAGGTGGTGTGTCCTTTCAGGATACTGCATCTCCTACTGGACCTACCCCGATGACGAGAAGCGCAAGGTAACAGAATCTTGATAAGATTTAGTTCTAGACTGTTGAGTATATTTACACCAGAACAGAAACCAACAGTTTCTCATGTCTGGGTGTGTCAACTCAGAGTTCTACTTTCTGGAAGACCACAATAATCCTAGGACAATACTGTATGTAGAGACAGATAATTGTGACACTGTGTTTTTGTTGTGCTGTCCTGCCAGAATCCCATTGGTCGCATCAACCTGGCTAACTGCACCAGCAGAAAAGTCGAACCAGCCAACAGGGAGTTCTGTGCCAGACCAAACACATTTGAGCTAATCATAGTCAGACCACAAAGAGAGGACGACAGAGAGACACTAGTCAGTCAATGCAAGGATACAATGTGTGTCACCAAGTAAGTATCTGTTGTTGATGTCTAACACATCAGTTGTCACATGTGTGTCTATGGACTAACGGTGACTAATGCTTTTTGTTTTTGTTTTTTTGTGCAGGAACTGGCTGAGTGCTGACACCAAGGATGAGAGGAATCTGTGGATGAAAAAACTGAACCAGATTCTAGTGGATCTGCGTATGTGGCAACCAGATGCCTGTTACAGACCTCTGTAATCACTGCACTGTCACCACCTCTTTATCTGTTGGATTATCAGTGACACATGCAATTACTAAGTGCAATACAGTATGAGAATGACTTGTGGGTATTTGAGAGGAGATAAGTAATGGAACACGTAAGTTATGAATGAGGAAGAGAAAGTAAATAAAGCCATATGTTAGACACATTTCATTCCAGTATTCTGTGCAGGAGTCCCGCTTGTTCCACGTAGTTTCTATGTTACCAGACTGTTTTGATGATTGGGTTTTGTTGAGTTACCAGATTTTTATGTTAACGCCAATATTTACATACATGATGCATGGCTTTAAATTATTTGGTTTCAAAGCTGAAATCAATATCTACATATATATATATATATATATATATGAATAGTTCTGAAATGACAGATGAACTCTGTTTTTGAAGCTTGGGTTTTATCACTGAATGAAAGTTCTATATTTTATCCTGCATGACGCCACACATCAGTACTGATACTTGATGTGTTAGGTTTTATTATTTTCACGAGATTTTAAAACCATTTACACTCCAGCTTTCATCCTATTTGCAATGTTTGTGTCATTGTTTCATTGTTGTTTGTGAATAACTGGGTGAAAGGTCTAGCACATGTTCTATGTTAAAATCCAATCAACACTAATTAGAGGCCAATATTTTTCATACAGATACATACAAAACATTTCTGACATGGTTCCTTTAAATTTGTGTTTTAGACTTGTGGCCAATGAATGAGTTAATTTTACAGAGTTAAAATAAAGTTTTCTGTGCTCTGCTGGGGGAAAGAAAATTTGGAACAGTGACACTTTTTGTAAATGACCTTAAACACATCTGTGATTTCCTGTACTGCAGTTGACTTTTCAGCTGACATATACACTGATGAGCCACAGCGTTAATAGCACTTGGTGCTTTTATTTAGTGGACAGTATCAGCATGGACACTAAGACCAGTCTACAGCTACACAACAAGTTGTGGTTGTTCTGACACCTGCCTATGCTGACACTGTTCACATTAAAACCAGGATGTGTTGTAGAAGTTGTGGCTGCTTTTACTTCATTTCTGATGTTTCAAAATGTAAATGATGCAGCCAAACAGTGTTGAGTTTACATGTTGTACCCTTGTGTTGCTTGTAGAGAGGATGTAAGTTGTTACAGCAACTCTGCAAGTGAATGATGAAAATGTTTGTCTAAAACTATGCTTTTTCACCACGCTGATGATAAATACAAACTTACACAACTACGTTGTTTTGTTATGACCTAACTTCTACATGTTAATCATGGAAACCAGGAGATATGAGGGATTTCATCAGTTATTTAAACTCAGTTTTCAGCTGGTCAGGTTTTTGTGGATCACCGAGACTTCAAAGGATACGATCTTCAGGACCATGGTGCTACATACAAAGACAACACAAGACAACTAAAATTAAATCTGAACCTATACTAAAGCTAACTGAATCATACAATTTAGTTAAAATAGCTGTCATTCTAAAGTCAACACCAAAATCATTGAAACTGATAATTATTGTATTTCAAGGCTTAAAATTCCAAATTTGAATTAAATTTTGGCTTTCATAATCAGGACTGAAAGTTTGTGAAAGAGGAAAAATGTTTTAATATATATTAATTTATAGCATTTTGGCAGGAGGTAGCAGGCCACGAACACACAACAAACTGATATATCTACATATATTCTGAAAGGTGCTAATAGTGACGACCCCTCAGAATTTTCACCAGCTGTGCTTTTCTTGTCAGTTCTCGCTGGTTTTTAAGCCTTCTTTAGTCTCATCTGCTCTCATAGTCTGATTCTCAGCAGCAGGCAGCTGAAGGACTATGTATGGGGGGTAGGGAAACGTGTGGTAGGAATAAATGTTCTGCGCTTATATAGTGCTTTTCTACTTAGACTGGTCCTCAAAGCACTTTTACACTTCTCATTCACACACACAAGCACACACCAATGGTAGAGCTGCTATACAGCTGACCTGTCACACTGGGGCCAACTTGGGGTTCAATGTCTTGCCCAAGGACACTTTGACATATGACTTGGAGGAGCTGGGAATCGAACCACTGACCTCATGACTGGCAGATGACTGTTCTACCTCCTGATCCACAGCTGCCCTATGATCTGAGTATTAAGAAGATTGTCAAGCAAAGCTCAGACCTTCATAAAGAGTAAAGTGAGGCTGGAGTCACCACACACAGACGTCGTCAGGAAATGAGACAACTGCTGCATTTATAATATTAAGCTGCTGCTAAGAAAAAGAAAAGGTGGAGAAAAAGAACTGGACTGTTGTTCAGGGTTCCAAAGTCCTCTTTTCAGATGAAAGTGAATTTTGCATTTCATTTGGTAATCAAGGTCTCAGAGTCTGGAGGAAGAGTGGATAGTCTCAGTATGAAGTTTCCACTGTCTGTAATGTCATCTGCTGGTGTTGGTCCACTGATTCTAAAGTCAGTGCAGCATCTACCAGGTGATTTTTGAGCATTTCATGCTTCCGTCTGCTGACAAACTTTCTGGAGATGCTGATTTCCTTTTCCAGCTGGACTCACCACCTGTTCATAGCCAAAGCTAACTAACTTGTCTGTTGACTATGATATTGATGCATCTCTCCAGACCTGAACCCCACAGAGAATCTATGGACTATTTTCAAGAGGAAGACGAGAAACGACCTAACAATCCAGATGAGCGAAGGTTGCTAATGAAGCCCCGGCCAAAAACCTTTGCACATTATTTAGTTTTTTTTGTTGGTCAACACAGTGTGTTTAACTTGCTTAAAACTTGTGGTAACAAGTTTGACATAAGAGATCTTGTGTCTGTTCTTGATCTAATTCCAGAACCTCCACTGTCGTAATGTTCATCTGAGTCCTTCACAAGTACTGAAGGGCTGCAAGTCCAGATCAGGGTTTTTTTTTTTGCTGTACACTGAAAATAGATGGGTCTAAGATCAAGAGATGGATATGAGATTAAGGTTTCAGGATTTCAGCTTTTATTTGATACTGTATCATTCCAATACTGTACATGGAAATAATATGATGCTTCCCCAGATACATCCTGAAGGATGAAGGAACACTGTAGTTAAGAGAACCCTTCATATTCTGCACACTTGTATATTAGATTTAATTTTAAATTGATACAATTGACATTTTTACACTTAATCCATGACATTAATAAGGACATTAATATTCATTGTCCTTTTGTTCATCCTCTCTTATGTGCTCTTGATGATGTTCTTATTTTATGTAAAGCCCTTTGGTCAACAGTTTTATAAATGCTATATAAATAAATTTTAATTAAGGTGGAAACATTTATATATTGTAATGTAAATATATTTAATAAATAAATTATTTCAAACAAACAGCATTTAGACAACTGGAGAAATACATGAATGACACTGAGGACAAGTCACTTTGAACAGTTTAATAGCAGCTACTAATGGTCACATATGAGAAAAACCCATCCCCCTTCAACAACAACAACTGACTCAAGATTCAAGATTCAAAGGGTTTATTGTCATGTGCACAGTAAACAAACACGTTTCCCTGTACAATGAAATTCTTTCTTTGCTGTCCACACTGTATGCCACATAATAAGAATAAAAAGAGAAAGAGAAAGAGAAATAATATGTAGCATTAGAGGCAACATGTATGTATATGTGCAAACTGTGCATGTGCAATAAATAGCATTTGGAAGTGCAAATGCTTCTTTTCTATATATTGCAGCGTACTTTTATTACTATTTTATTACTATTGTTATTTTTTATTCTTATTTTCTGCTCTGTCTCTTAACTATTATACCTCACACTGAGTCGACTGCACCTTCAATTTTGTTGCTCCTTTGTAAAAAGGTGACAATGACAATAAAGATTTATCTCATGTTATCTTGTATGCAAACTAACTGTAAACACGTCAGATGAGGTAGATTGAATGAAGTGAATCCTGATTATAAACTCCAATCAGTGGTTTAGGAGTCTTATGGCCTCGGGGAAGAAAGAGTTCTTTAGCCTGGTGGTCCTGCATTTCACACTTCCTTACTACCTCAGAGGTACAGAAGAGAGAGAATGGTCTACAACACAACTCTGTAATTATTGAATATATTTTAATAATGAAAAACTCTAATTTAAAAAGTAAAATAAATTAACTTTATAAATAAATAGTTACTTTACTTATCTAATAAAACATCCCGTTTAAATCCAAGTAAAATAGGTGACTGTGTTCTCATTAAGAATATAGTAGCGTATAAATACTAATAAATAAAATTAAATATTATTAAATAAACTACGCTCTGTAAAGTGATCATTTTGAGTTATTTATTTATTATTAATAATAATTATATAATAATAATTTAGAATTAGTTGCTAGTCGTCATGGACGAGGTGGCGTGTGACACCGGTTGTCATGGGAGCACATCAATGGAAAACCATGGTTCCAAAATCCACCATTTCATTCTGAGACATTTTTTCAACACATCAATGAAATTTATCTTAATTTGCATCTCAATAGCTAGGTAACATTAACGCTTACTAAGCTTAGCTAGAGTTAGTTTACTAGCTAACAAGCTAATTAACATTTTGTTAGCTAGCTAACGTTTTTTGTTAACACTATTTACCATGTTATTAGCTTAGCATTAGCAAGCTAACAGAATCCTTGCTAAGTTTAGTATTAGCAAGCCACTTAGTGTTAGTTTGCTAATGCTAAGCTTAGCTAGTTAGTTTGCTAACGCTCAGCTAGCGTTAGTTGACTAGCTAACGTTTTTTTTGCTAATACGCTAATTACCATTTTGTAAGCTTAGCGTTAGCAAACTACCTAACTTTTACTTTTTTAGTTTAGTTAGCATTAGCTAAAGCTAGCTAATGCTTAGCTAACAAAATGGTAGCCCAGGTAACTAATGCCAGCTAGCTATAGTTACGTCTTGAGGAGTTGAAAGTTTGACAGTCCTAACAAATGAATTTGATGGAATTTATTCAGCAGAAATTTTTTTTTAAATGTAGCACGTAATATTCAAGTCTTCAGTGTAAATTTTTTTTTTATCAAACTGAGGCATTGTTTACTGCTCTGTTATTTATTAAAAACATTAACTGTAGCTCAGGTGTGCATTAGCTACCACCTATCTGCTTTCCACTGTTCACCTGATTTGTTTTTCCAAAGTTTGCCACATCAGTTTATTTATCAGTGTTTCCTTTAGTTGTTTTTGTGGTTTTAGTAAACCTACTGTTAAGGTTTGTCATTGTAGAAAGTTAAGATTTAAAAAGTGCATATTCTTTTAGGCCATATCGCCCAGCCCTAGCTGGAGCTTGTGCTAAACCACCCTGATCCAAATAAAACATATAACGCTGGGAGAAATCCTATAATGTCCACCAGGTGGCAGTAATGACTTAAAGTGGAGTGCTTACTGCTGTCAGTGGAAGTGGGCTGGTCCAG
>JAUBNQ010000003.1:19947634-19969207 GCA_032353495.1 Ctenopoma kingsleyae | reverse complement strand
ACTGTCTGTGTAACGTCACACGCAGCAGCAGCGTTAGCAGATGGAGGAATGTAAACGGCGATTAATATGACATGAGAAAACTCTCTGGGCAGATAATTTGGACAATTCACAGCCTGCCTCTTCACACTGCTTCAACAAAGCAGCATGGAGATGGAAGAAAGCAGGAGAGGCGGTGAGGAGGAGAGGAGCAGGTTGGTATATGTAGAAGTGTGGCTCAATCATCTGGAGGTAGTTCGGATTCCAAGCATCAGATGAGCAGCAGAATAATGTGTTTTGTAAAGAATGCAGAAAACAAGTTCCAATGAAAGCTTCGAGTACTTCAAATCTTTTTCTCCAATAACAACAGCGCCATAAGACGCAGTATGAAGAGTGTGTTAAACTGGATGCTGCCACTCGTGGCTGTCAAGCCACCTCAACCCCCCCACCCCCCCACCCCTAAACCACGCCACAAAACTCTTACACTCATGAAAAAGCGAGAAGTGTAACGACATTACCAAAGCAGAAACTTATTATATCGCTAAAGACACGGTCCCTACATTAACAGTGGAACAACACGGCTTTATACGGTGCATAAAAGGCCACTTTCTTTTTTTCTTTTTTTTTTACAACTCTTAATTGATTAATCAACAGTGCAGCTTTTTTTTTTACAAAACCTATTTCATATGTGCCAAATTTCTCTAAACTGCTGAACTACGTTAATAAAATACCTATGACATTTAGACACGTATATTGCCATTCAGCTTAAAAATATTGAGATATGAGTTTTGGTTCATATCGCCCAGCTCTACTTGTGCAGCAATTATGCTGTTATCTAGCTCACTTTCTTTCAATGGCTTCTCTGGAAGATCCCCTGCTTTGGTTTCCTTCTTTAGGATGTCTACTTTGTTCTACTACTTACATGTATTTATTTTTTAAATAATCTAAATAATAATAGTACTTTGGCCAATAAATAATCTAAATGAGCCTATGAGTTAAAGTTTTTTAACAGCCTACATGTTGGGGTTGTGTTCATTAAAAAAACACGCTAGCAAATATATCCATCAATGCATTTATTAATATTAAATGTGATACATAATATCTAAAGATATATAGTTTCATAACTCCTCTAGCTTCTTGCTTGGTGTCTTTCGAAATAAAGTTATTTATTTCTGCCTACCATTGATATTTCTCTATGCAACTACAAACTTTCATTATGTGTAATTCTCTTCACAAATGTTGCAAACAGTTATTTGTACAAATCAGATTTAGCATTTAAATTTGTATTTAATTGTATGGTAATAAAGTGTATGTAATAAAGTGCAGTATCTGTCCATCTTTCCACAGCTGGGAAATGTGTGGCATCTGGGCCTTGTTTGGCAGTGATGAGTGCCTGTCAGTTCAGTGCACCAACGCCATGAAGATTGCTCACAGGGGCCCTGATGCCTTCCGCTTTGAAAATGTCAACGGCTTTACCAACTGCTGCTTTGGCTTCCACCGGCTGGCTATTGTGGACCAGCTGTATGGCATGCAGCCCTTACGCATCAAGAAGTTTCCTTTCTTGTGGCTCTGCTACAATGGAGAGATTTACAACCATCACACGGTAATGAAACACTAGCTGCTTCTTAGGTAGAATTTCTTAGTGGTGGCAGACATGCTCAACCCCATAGTTACACTGTATAACTGTTGGAAGACTCATTTTCAAACGCAAGTATGTTTAAGCTACAGGTACTGAGGTCCTAATGTTCCTAAAGCAAACACTTGAGAGCCCTCAGTATTAGTGGCTCTTCATGTTTGGAAAATATGTAAGGAAGTGGATAAAAGAGATGTGGTCACACAGGTTCAACACAGACACCTGTCAGAAGAGTGTTGTGTGAAATCTCCCACAGTATATATAAAATTATTACACATATATTACACATATCAACACGATGGAAGTGGCCTGTGTATTGTTCACTGTAGCTAATGTTAGTGCAGCTGCTGGAGACATCTGCACAGCTGGGACACACAGAACCAACTGCACTGTACGTTTGAGGTAACCAATAGTTTTAGAGAGATTTCCACTACACAATCATGTCTGTTTTTAATGCAGTGACATCTGACAACATGAAGATAACAGCCAGTCATTGTTGGTATTTGTCATACAAAGATTTCTCTGGATTCTCTGAATCTTTGAACCACACATCATTCTTTCCCCAAATTCTTTGCAGTTTCACACTCAGCAATGTTAGTCTTTATATGTTGAATTATTCGCCCTCACAGAATAATGAACCTCACCCCATCCTTACTTCTGAAACAGTCAACCAAAAAAAGAGGGAGAGGTATGGTGTGTATGTGAAGGAATCAGTAACATATCTTAACCCTGTGTGTGATTTCTCCAATGATGTTTCAGCTCAGGAAGCAGTTTGAGTTTGATCACCAGACTAAAGTGGATGGTGAGATTTTGCTGCATCTGTATGACCGCTTTGGCATCCAGAAGATGGCTTCTCTTCTGGATGGTGTGTTTGCTTTCATTCTACTGGACACTGCCAACAGAAAAGTCTTCTTGGGAAGAGATACATATGGTGTCCGTCCATTGTTCAGACTCCTCACTGATGATGGATTCCTCGCAGTCTGTTCAGAGGCCAAAGGTAATGGGATAGTTTCTTACTGCTTGGTGAGTCTGGGTCTTGGATTTTGTTAACAGAAATGTTCCTCAGCATCGCTTAAGTTGTCATTCTGATCACAGGTCTTATAAACATTACCCATGCTATGGCCACTCCAGCGATTATTGTCCCCTTTCTTCCTGGACACTATGAGACCTTTGATTTGAAGCAGAACGGTAAAGTTCAGTCTGTTGCGATGGAGCAGTTCCACTGCTGCACACAAGAACCTGCACATGCCATCTACGACACAGTGGAGACACTGACTACAAGTATGCAGCTGTTCATTGTTAACATCATAAAGTTCATTGATTTGTTTTGTAGTAATTTTTCTTGTATGGAATTAAAAACTTACATCTCCACAGGTTTTGAAGATGAAAAAGTGAAAAACAACATAAGAACTCTGTTTGAGAACGCTGTAAGGAAGCGCCTCATGGCTCACAGGAGAATTGGCTGTCTTCTGTCAGGTAATGTGGAATTTTGTCATATGTGTACTGAAGCATTTGTTGTGGCTGTTAGTTACATGAAACAATGATGGCAAAAGATTATCTGATGTTAAAGTAAATAACTTCTATATTTTATTTTAAAGCTACAATAGGCAGTGACAGGAAATCAGTCAACTCTGCTCTGCCCAGCCCTCCCTCTACTTGCTCTGCTGTGCTCTGCTATGCCTGCACAGTGCTTCAAGTTGTCGCCATTAGGAAATTACAAAAGATGAGAATGCTTCAGACAAGCAGAAATAATTGAAATTCATTGATTGGTTTAGTTTCCTAAAGAGAGAGAAGACACAAGGGAAAGGAACCAGTCATTTTGGACTCAATTGTCACTGAAATGCTGGTGTGTTCAGTGACTGTGAAGATCTTAAAATAATATAATATAAAATACAGGGACAACACCGTTCCCTTGTTGAGTCATTGTTCATTACATTGTTGTTAACTTACTATCATATACAGTTTGGACCCATTTGTATCAGTGATCCTCCTCTTCCAACCCCCATTCCTGTTCTTCAGGTGGTCTGGACTCTAGTCTGGTTGCTGCTACACTGGTGAAACTGGCAAAAGAGGAGAAGCTGCAGTATCCCATCCAGACATTTTCAATCGGGTCAGATGACAGTCCAGACGTCATAGCTGCTCGCAAGGTCAGTTCGTCTCACAAGAGATGTGTCATATCCTGTGTGAAAAGCTCCACAGATGATCACAATGTGAACTCATTTCAGCTTCTTTAAAAATGTCATTCGTGACTGTTTAATCCAGTATATGATAAGAAGTCTTTGATGTTTGTCAGGTTGCAGCTCACATTGGCAGCGAACACCATGAGGTGAACTTCAGTGCAGAGGAGGGCATCCAGGCAGTAGAAGAAGTCATTTTCCACCTGGAGTCCTATGACATCACCACCATACGTGCCTCTGTTGGTGAGTACTAAATGAAGCACTGCAGCTTTAAATAAACTACAAAAAGCTGGGTAGAATGAGATTTGTTTCCTTTGGACATTTTAGGGAAAACAGTGTACAGTATGCACTTTTTTATCATATTTGTGTGTAATGAAAAACAAGGTAAAATAGCCACAATTGTCTCAGTAGTAGCAACACACACTTATATACAAAGTATAATTTTGTGAAATACAATATGTCATTCAAATTTGGCACAGAGCTGAATTAACATCTTCCTTAAAAAGTCAAAAGCTTGAACTTTTTTAAGATTCTAAACTTTCAGTTAGTTCAGTTTTATTTCATTAAATCACACTGTAGCAAAGCTGGTTGTGCATATAGGATATAAACCTTATCTTGCATAGCAAATGATTGAAATCTCATTACTGGGAAGCATTTATTTTGTACAGTATATTAAACTGAGATGTACAATGTAGTGCCATTTTTGCACTTTCTAACTGTGTCTAGCTCCACAGTGGTAAGAATTCAAGGCAGCTGTTTCAGAAAACTCATCAATCAGTCCAGTTTAGTAGCCAGAGCGTCATCCCTTTTTCTCTCAGAATGTGTGCATGCCACTAATATAATATACTAAATGATGGTAGTTACTGGTGTAGTTACTATGAACTCATCATCTGGACTGTCTTTGCACAACTTTGCACCTGTCACATTTATGCTGATGGACATTGATGTGTCTGAGTGTGCTGAATCACTACATTCCTTGTTCTCCTCATCAGCCTGTTTCATTCACAGTGGAATTAACTGAGATTAGTGAAGTGGTCAAAAAGGTCAGTGGGTCCAGTCCAGACATTAATTGTGTCACAGTCCACCGAGGATCATGCCTAATAATAAAAGTGAACAATCTTCAAGTAAAAAGTCTTCATTCACTCAAATGAACTAGCTGTTTTGCTCCACTGTAGGGATGTACTTGGTTTCAAAGTACATCAGAGAGAAGACAGACAGTGTGGTGATCTTCTCTGGAGAGGGTTCTGATGAGCTGACTCAAGGATACATTTACTTCCACAAGGCAAGTTTGAATAATGTTGCTGTCTCTGCATAAGCATTATTTTTAGGGTTGTTCATCCATCTCATTCCTGTTAGCTTGATGTCTCAGGAACACTTGACTCATGGATCAACTCATTAGATTTTGGTGCTCGAAAGTCAAGATCACTGTGATCTTATGTCTGTAATGTGCCTCTTCAATGGAGTATCTTAGGAACACCTGGAGGAAATTCCATTGCAACTGGAACAAACAAATAGACTCATGGATGAACTGATTGGAATATATGCGTGGACATGGACAGACATGCATGTTAGCTGACACTTGAATGGTTAACAGAGGCAAGCAATTGTGAGGCAGTCTTTCTAGTTTTAGTTTTGCAAAGCAAATGTTTTATGTTTAGAGACCAAATCAGTAACAGTAGTAGTAGTAGTAGTAGTGGTAGTAGTAGTAGTAGTAGTAGTAGTTTAGCCGCATAAGAAGAAACACAGTACCAATGCTCCAGTTCAATAGAGAAGTAGCCAACAGACTGACAAACTACGAAGAAGAACTGGAGGTAAGGAAGCATGTGTGTACCATCAGTGCAAAACATCTGACTTACCTAAAGATATAAGAAATCAACCCACTCTGCTCCAGCCCCCTTTTCCCTTCAGTGCTACCCTCTGCCAGTTCTTTCAGGTTGGACATGTTGTGAAATTGCAATACATAAGAATGCTGCAGTACTGTTTTGAAGCATTCGATGACTCAAACAAATCACGGTTTTTAACTGGAAGTTAACCTCCTAATACATACAATTTAAATCCTCCAGACATAAACAAATTATGAATTGTGAACGATAGGCACGTTGGTAAAAAGCAAATATATTTCTGGGCAAAGAGGACTTTTTAACAGGCTGCATCATCAATTGATGGAAGACTTATATGTCATTTAAGCATTAATATAATCAGAGCCGGCCTGACTCATTTTGGTTCCCTAGGCGAGATTACGCTTTTTCTGGCACAACACCGGCTCAGGCAGATGGATCCTGGCTGGAAAAGGACTAACGAACTGACTATCACGTAGAACTTTGTTGTGGAGTGCTGAGAAAGAATCATGAGGGTTTCATACAGGGAACAAAGCCCAAATAAGTAACTACACTTTAGAAAACTACACTACTCACAAAAAGTTAGGGATATTTGGCTTTTGGGTGAAATTTTTGGAAAATGTAAAAAGTTCACACTACTGTGATATTATATCATGAAAGTAGGGCATTTAAGTAGAAGCATGCAATGGTGATTTCCTCATCTCAAACAATTTATTGAAACAAAAGCCAACAACAGTGGTGAGTATATCACAACAAAAAATGTCAATGTCTCAGTAACGTGTCATGTGCACTTGAACATCAATTACAGCTTGACAACGACCTCTCATGTTGTTCACAAGTCGACTTATTGTCTGCTGAGGCATGGCATCCCACTCTTCTTGAAGGGCAGCCCTCAGGTCATTGAGGTTCTGGGGTACAGAGTTACGAGCCTCTACACGGCGACTCAGCTGATCCCATAGGTTTTCTATGGTATTCAGGTCTGGAGTCTCCAGCAGCCGTTCCTAATGATGCAACCTCGATGAACCAGGAAATTTATTGCTTGATTCATGGATCAAACAGCTGTTGTGAATTTTGCTGTTAAGCTCCTTTTTAGAGAACAGTAAGTTGTGTAAAAAGTACTAAAACATTGAACAGTGGTCAAAAGTTTAGGGAAGGTCACATTAAGTTCACCTGTAAAGGTTATAGTGCATTTTAGGTTCATCCTGAAATTTCACCAGAAAGCCGAATATCCATAACTGTAAGTGTATCTCAAAAACCAGCGACTGACGATATTTGCAAGAGACTTTTTTTTAGGGTGTGAAACTGTGCCGGGGGACGGGGGGACCGCCTAGTTCGCCTATGCCAAGAGCCGGCACTGAGTATAATCACTGTGAAACCATCAGCTCTCAATTTTATAATTCTACTGAAACGTCTTTCACATTCACATTCAAGAACTGTTTTATTGTTTTATTTCACCAGATGAAGTTTCTAAAAAGCCACAGTGTCACTCTGAAGTCCAGTATATTAACTGGTGTTCTAATGTTTAACAGGAATGAGGGGGCGACAAAGCATTAGAACTTAATGTAATGTTCCCCAGTATGACTCCACCACCCACCATTACCTCAATGATAAACATAGTAGATTTATTACTGTGTGTTAAAGGTGATACAGAAAAGTTCATTTTCACATTAAATGTGTTCAATAATTCTTTGTGTTAAATCAGATCTGTGTTTTCCCCCCAGGCTCCAACTCCTAGAGCGGCAGCAGAGGACAGTGTTCGTCTGATGAAGGAACTCTATCTGTTTGATGTTCTCCGTGCTGATCGCACCACTGCAGCACATGGGTAACACCTTTCTCTTTCTGAACCTGCACTGGCCTCACTACAGAACTGATTCTAGGAATTTAAAATGATGAAGACTGGTGTTTTGTGAGTTTGTGAACCCTTGAGAATTTTCTCTGCTTGTGCATAAATGTGATCTAAAATGTGATCAGGTTTTCACAGAAGTCATGAGTTTGTTTAGGCTTGTCGCCTTGCTGTGTGATCCACTCCATGTTGAACTTCAGTTCATAGATTGATACTTTGACAAGTCCCTGTAGAATTTGCTTGTACAACTCAGCTCAACCAGTCATGGCAGTTGTGTTGGTCTAAAGGCAGCAAAGTAGGTTCATATCATGATACTGCCACCGCCGTGTTTCACAGATAGGATAAGGTTCTTATGCTGGAATGTTGAGTTTGATCATCACCAAACATAACGCTTCTCATTCAAGACAAAAAGTTCTGCTTTGGTCTCATTCATCCACAGAAAATTCTTCCAGTACCCTTCTGGTTTATGCACGTTCTTGTGCAAAGTGGACACAGGCAGCAGTGTTATTTTTGGAGAGTAGTGACCTCCTCCTTCCAACTCTAACCATGAATACCATTGGTGCTCATTGTTCCCTTGATGGCAGACACTGAACATATGGTATTATAAATTTTTATTAATCAGGCTGGAGCTCAGAGTGCCTTTCCTGGACCACAGATTCACAGCATACTACCTCTCCCTGCCTGAGGAGATGAGGATTCCAAAGGTCAGTTTGACCTGTTGCTGTGTTGTCTGTCACACCACTGATTAAATCTAGTGCCCTCATTTATTTAACTGAAATTAATTGATCTAATAGTGCTGTATGTCCTGTGTACGCAGCTTGGTGTGGAGAAGCACCTTCTGAGGGAATCCTTCAAAGGCCTCAACTTGATCCCTGATGAGATTCTGTGGAGGCGCAAAGAAGCCTTCAGTGATGGTGTGATGTCTGTGAAGAAGTCCTGGTACACGTGCCTGCAGGAGCATGTAGAGTCTATGGTATGTGTTACTGTAACAACACAGTATAATACAGCATCTGATACACATTCTTACAAATGTCCTACAAGAAAACAAACCAAAAGACAGTTGTGTTCAAAATCTGATCACTGTTTTTGGTAGAAATTATATTTCTACATGGCTAATAACTAGTAGAGTAATAGAAAACCAACAGTCAATGACATGCATGCTGCTGATTCTGTGTAATTCAGTCATTAACTAAACTAAAAAAATACTGTTCAGTGAGTTCATTTAGTGAGCTCATTCATTCTATGTCCTAAAAATCTGAGTTGTTTAGAAGAACAGCATACTTGGAGATTGGATTGGAGAGGGAAAATCATATACAGAAGTGCAGAAAACCCAATCCAATCCAATCCAATCCAACTTTATTTATAAATCACTTTAAAACAACCAGCACAGGACCGAAGTGCTGTACAGTGAATAAGTTAAGGACAATAAATAAAATAAAATAGCATCACATAAATAAAAACAAAATAAAGCACATAATACATAAGTAAAACAGCCCTATATTAAAAAACTACATAAAACAATATAAAATCAACCAAAAATGACTAAAATAATAAAAATAAATAAATAAAAATGAGCTAAAACCTACATCTCATAAGGTGTCAAAGGCCAGGGTGAAGAGATGGGTTTTCAGAAGTTTTTAAATTTAAAAACAGGCAGAGAAGAGGCCTGTCTAATCTGTAAAGGCAGATGGTTCCACAGTTTGGGAGCTGCTACAGCAAAAGCACGGTCTCCTCTAAATTTGCGCTCAGTCCTGGGTACACTCAGGAGCAGCTGATCAGCTGACCTGAGAGAGCAGGTGGGTGTATAAGGCTGTAGCAGCTCAGAGAGATAGGATGAGGCAAGGCCGTGGAGGGCTATAAAAGCAAATAAAAGAATTTTAAAATGAATCCTAAAAGGAATGAGCAGCCAGTGTAATGAAGCTAAAATAGGGGAAATGTGCTCAAACTTCCGAGTGCCAGTTAAAAGACGAACTGCAGCATTTTGCATCCTCTGGAGATGTGTGATGGATGAAGCACTGATCCCTATATAACGTTTATTACAGTAATCCAGCCGAGTGGTAACAAAGGCGTGGATTACTGTCTCAAAGTGCTGCCGGGAAAGAATAGGTTTTATTTTAGCCAGCTACCTCAGCTGGAAGAAGCTCGATTTAATGACGGAGGAGGGGTCTAGAACTGAGCCCTGTGGGACACCACACAAGAGAGGAGCAGAGGAGGACACATGGTCACAGAGACTGACACAAAGGTTTGCTCCGCCAACCACTCCAGTGCTGTGCCCCTGATACCCACCCACTGTTCCAAACGAGATAGTAAAATGGCATGATCCACTGTATCAAACGCAGCTGTCAAATTTAAAAGCACAAGAACAACACAGTCACCAGAGTCAGTAGCTAAAAATATGTCATTAAAAACTTTGAAAAGGGCTGATTCAATGCTGTGTAAGGATTTAAAACCAGATTGGAAAACTTCCAAAACATTTTGGACTACTGCATGTTTAATTTAAATTGTTAGGGACCACACCTGATGACAAACAGTGATTTACCAGTTCAAGAACTGAAGGTCCAACTGTGGCTAAAACCTCTTTGAAGAGTCAAGGAGGGACAGCATCATAAAATGATAGAGTGCTCAGCTAAAATCATCTCAAATGCCCTCCAATGGCAACCAAAACCTGAAAGACATGGAAGAAAGGGGAAAACTACAATTTGAATGGATAAGAAAGACTCAGCCACTGATCAACTCCAGGAAGATCAAAGAAGTTCTAAAATTACCTGTAAGTACTGTTACAATTAGAAGATGCCTGAAGCTTGAAGTCAAGTTACCGGCAAGAACCCCCACAAAGTCTCATTGTTGAAAAAAAGAGGTTACAATTTAACACACTGACTGGCCTAAAGAGAAATGTTTCAACATTTGTGGACAGATTGGTTTGTTAACAGTTGGACCCAATAAGTGGCTGGACACAGGCAGGCAAGTTGAAGTGGAAAGAGTGGAAAGCTCACCAGTAGTTCAGAATCCAAATCCAGTAATCAACAGATCAGAGGTCCACGAAAGACAGGCAGACAGAAGAGCAGGAGGCAGAGGTCAGAACATGTAGAGATCTGTAACAGTTCAGGTGACTGGGTTCAGGCAAAGGCAGGTTGAGAGACACGTGTCACGTGTAAAGTGAACATTCTGGTTTTAATGTCATTGTTGCTTTGCTGCTGTGACACATGAATTTCACCTTCGGGGATCAATTTGTCGAATCTAATCTAATCTAGTGATTGAACTGTAGATGTTCAGATGTCAATTACAGTATAAGCGCTTTAAATAACTTTCAGGTCCACGTAGTAGCTGATCACATCACATCACCTTCATCAGCAGACCAGGTTTTGACAAGACATATGATGTAGACCTGTGAGGTGACAGCACAGGGCAGCATATCTGATCAGAAGCTCCTGTGTAGCCCCACAGTGTTCAACCTGCTCTGTGTCTCCCCTCAGGTGAATGATGACCAGATGGAGAAGGCTCACAAGACTTTCCCTCACAACCCTCCATGCACCAAAGAGGCCTACTACTTCAGACAGGTGTTTGAGAAGCGCTACCCGGGCCGAGCTGAGTGGCTCTCCCACTACTGGATGCCACGCTGGATCGATGCTGTCGACCCCTCAGCCCGCACCCTGTCTATCTATAAACCTGACAAAGACCAGTGATTGTCACTCAGTAATACTGTACGTTGGCCTTCTTGATATGTTTACTAAGTGTCAGGCTTTAGCATAGAATAAGTTACAGAACTCACTTGATCCTACATAAAATTTGTCAGACTTGATACATTTTGAAAGCAGTAAGATGAAGCTTCAGCTCAGGATTGTGCATTAAGAGTGTGTGAATGTTAAAAATAATTTGGGCAACTGACTGAGCTCGTAAATATGAAGCAGTGCTCTAAACTGCATTTTAAGTACAAAATTACAAGTACTTGACTAAGCAATAGATTTTTTTCTGGGTATCAGTCTGACTGAGTTACTCTACTACTACTTAAACTACTTAAATTCATTCATGTCAAATACTAATATTTGCTATGTTAATTAGTGTGCTACTGATGCATTGTGTTGATTTGTTCCTCGTAAATGAGGTTTAAAAGTAGTATCAAAATATCCTTACAGTACATAAAATAAAAGTCATCCTTCTGGCTTATTTCACAACTGTGTGTTATGTTAATGAATAATTATTATTATTAAACATCACCATGCTGCAGTTGGTGGAGCAGAGTGTGAAAAGTGACCAGAAACCAAAGCTGTCAGCTATACCTAACACCACCAGGTGGTGGAAATGTTGTGGCTGATCGGTGTAAAAAGTACATCAATTTCCTCTGAATTCTAGTAGAGTAAAAGTAACATAAACTGTACATACTCAACACATGTACCTTAAAACTCTTAAGTACAGCACTTGAATTATGTACTTGAGGAAAATACTTATTTAGATTAGTTAAATGCTACATGTTCAAAGCTGATTTATCCTGTTTTTTAGCCCTTTAGATTCACACTGGACTGGAAGCACTCGTGCAGTTTGTGTCTTGCCACTGATTTATGAGCGTAGCCACAAAGTCCTGTGTGCTAGTCAACAGAATTAAGTTGAAAGCTTTTTCTCATATTGTTCTGTGTAGATGTTGAGTCATGGTAACTGGACTTCTTTCTTATTAGGTTGAAACATTTCACAATTCATCCAGATTTGTGGTCACTAACAAACTTCCCTCAGACCAAGTCAGTCTGAACTTCAGCATCCTGCCATCATGACTGATGGGCTGTTACACTGGAGTTTTGTTTGTGTGAAATACAGTCATTAATTTGTGTGTGTTTTTTATTATTTTTAGGTGAACATAGGTGATTGTCATCAATTGTGTGTCTGTGTGCAGTGTTTTCTCTGTGGTTTGATCTGAAGCAGCACGTTTCGGCAGGTCTTCCTTATATATGATGATAAATGTATTTTTCTAGCTTCACGCTGTAGCTCGACCTCATAATGAACTTTAATTCATTTGATGACTGTTGTAGGCTGCTTCTGATCATGTAGAGCTGCTCAACCCAAACAAGCTGTGGACTAGTATCTTATGCAATTTGTGTAAAGGACAGTAGTCAGTTCTGGAGCAGGTGACTCTTACTGGGAAACAAATCTTGGATTTGGACTCTCTATGCAACGTTTATGTACATGTGTTTGTTATATAATTTTCCAGTGATGACAGATTATTATTCTTTTTCAGCCTGTGATGTAACATTAAAACTGAAACGTACCTTGATTTCAAAAGAGTTTTTTAGTTGTGTTTGTGTTGGCTTTCTCTACATTTTCAGCTGTATCATTTTGCCCACTCTCTGCTGTGGCCATTATCATCCTCTTGATGTCCACTAATTGTCTGTTTTACATTGCTAATGACTACAAAAATAAATTCCACCTGTCAGCAGTGAAATGTGTTGTTGTCATGTCTGTCTGCCACCAGAGTGCGCCCGTCCCTCACAGTTGATGCTGCGCTGGACGGCAGCAGGTTTGCTCACACACTGTATCGCGAGGAATTCACGACTTGCAAGCTGCATGTGAACCAGTAAAGAAAATAATTTTAATATTTGTCAAACCACTATAACATACAGGTATCCTGTCATATCAAACGTGTGCAGTTGGAGAACATGACTGAGCATCTGTCCCAGAGTGTTGTGTATATACAGAACAATCTGTTGCAATGAAACAGTTATGAGGCACTATGCAGTGACTTTGGCAGTGCAGTTTTCAGCATACCAAAGGGTATAGCCTTGCTTTGATGCTCCACAACAACATGTAGTCTTTGTGGCATGGCAGATGGTTGAAAAGCTCACAGAAACCAATGATAAAGACATCACTTGTCCCTCTTCTTGCCCCAGTATACCTCCTGCTGGGACAAATAAAAGTGGCACAGGTACAGCACTGCTACATCATTACAATGTGAAAACAGAATCATTTTATTTTACTAACAACTATACACAGTTTGGAGAAAACAAAACCAGCGTCAGGTTCCCCTGACACAAATGAGTTGGTTCAATGAGACGCAAGCAGGTGAAGAGGTGAGTGCTCAGCGGCGCTTGTCGTACGTCTGTATTGTGCTCCACTCGTAGGACTCTGCAGACAAAGACACTGTGTTAGCTTCACTGCATATTTTACTGTGACTGCTGCTTTTCACTTGAAGAGAACTTACCTGGCTCCTCTTGGCTTCTTTTCCCCATCAGTCCAACAAATGAGTTGACTTTATGCCCTTCAAAGAGAAGAGATTTTACTGTGAAACATTCAGACCTGTGTGGGATGTAGCTAATCTGAATCACGGCCATAACCAGGATTATAGAAATACTGAGGTCAAAAAGCAAAAACGATTAAATTACATTTCCTTCATTCATAAATCTTCACCTAAAATAACTTTCAGGACATGTAGCGCAGTGGTTTGGGCTTGTGAACAAAGCTGTGTTTACAGGTCACATGTGACTTTTAATCACTGTCGATGACACTGAAGAGGTGAGAATCAAAAACACGTCACAGCCCTTCAGGTGAATCCCGAGTGCCAGCGTGGAAACCTCTCACCTCTGTGAGCAGAATCACATTTAACAGATTTTATTTTTGTCAAACCAAACCAGGCGTATTCAAACCCAAACAGGACTCCAGTGAGACAGTGGGTTTTTTCAGGTTTGCTGAACTGTTGCATCACAGTCTGCCCCCGTCAACCACTGTAATGGACTGTAACATATTGGTGGGGATATTAACATCATAATATTCAAGTATAGAGAAGACTGAGGGAATATATCACATTACAAACATCCATATTTCCATTAGTTTAATAAGTCAAATAACAAAATGTCCTTCTAATGATCGACAGGTGTCAGAACATCACGACACTGACGCCACCAAACATAAGGTCGTGTTAAAGTTAAGTGAATAACAAAATACAGTAAATTCTAGTTGCATCTTGTGTTTCATCTTTTAGATTTGGTTAATCTGATTGTGTATGAGTGTGAGGCTAGGAAACATCCTTGTTTTAAGTGAAGGGTGACATGCAGAGCTCCCTCCATCCATCACAAGCGTAAACAATCCAATTGAGCTCTCAGATGTCCTTGGGGTATTGATCCCCGCGCTTTCCCTCTCCCTAATGATGAGTGACTTACAGTCATGCTTGAATAAGAGGAATAAATTAGGTGTGTACATAGTTATGCTGCATCGCTGAGTGGGCGACTAATTTAGACAAAAAAAAAAAAGAAAAACAGGACAGAGAAAAGGGAAAATCCCTTCCTCCTCATTCCTTTTGCCTCTTTATCTCTTTCCTTTCCACACAGACATCTCCCCCACCGACAAATTAATGTGGTCCACTGTTTAAAAAGACACTAAAAAACAATGACGTCAAACAATCTGTACTTTTCAATTAATTAAACCCTGTGAAACCATTTGCTCCCTTCAAGGTGCCCACACTTTCTTAACTACTGACATAGATATGAAAATGCAGCTACGTTAGCAAGGATGTGGGTGATGTTGGGTTTTATTTCAATAATGAATGTAAATGTCTGGCTAATTCCACTTTGCCTGTAACTGCTAATGCTAAACAGCTGCTTCTTCCATGTTTACTGTTTCGCTGCCTTTAGTCTTAAATTTCATTTGATTTGGATGAATGTGGTTCTTCTTGTTCTCTGAGGACACTCTTTATTTGTTATTTCTTCTTTTTGCAGCCCATAAGTTTTTATTTTATCGTTGAAACCTGACTCCAGTACTTTGTTTATTCACTCTCTGATATGTTTAACATTGAGTTCTAAAATCCTGACTCTGGCCCTGCACATCATCATTTCCTGAACTCATTATAAAATCTTCCCGTTGAATGAATGAATGAGCAACATCACTTCCTACGAGTCAGTGATGAAAGATGAAGCCAAAAAGATCAAAAATGAGGGGATGAAGACAAATTTTTTTATACCACACTCTTACTCCTCCACCTGTTCCACTGCATTTGAATGATTTTATTGTGACAGAGATGGACGCTATCAGAGCTGAGGGGTGTCTCATTCATCCTGGACTGAAATGAAATAAGTGAATGGCTGTGATGAAAGTGTTCCTTACTTTTGCGGGTGATTTGTGCATTTGCTGTGGGAGGAAAGACAGGACACGATTTAGAAACAGGCAGACAGAATGAGACAGGATCAGTGTGGCACAGAGAATGAGCTCTCACCCATGGAACGCTTCCCCATCAGGCCGATGAACTGATGAGGGCGCGGTTTTCTCGTCATCCTCAGGAGGATTTCTCTGAAAGGGTCGTTGGAAAGCCAGCCGTCCTGAGGGTGAAAAATCTCAATGAATGACGTATGACTGCACAGTCCCTGTGTCCAGTATGATCTGATACTAAAATGTTGAAATGTCCATATAAAGACACCATTCTGGACAAATAACTGCAAAGTGTGAAAGCCGTGAGCTTATGTCATCAACCAAATTATTAATCTTAATGTGGCATGTTTTTCTCTTCATTCTTGCTCTTCCTCCCAACCTACACCACGCCCCATCCACCACACACACACTCGCACACGCACACACACACAAGCTGCACTGACTAATAACCCACATAAGCCTTGAATTTAGAACTTTCATTAAGCGTCTCCATTTCAGGATATAATTCTAAAGTATGCATTAATCTGACTGAGATCTGGTCCTGGAGGCCACTAATGCCACGCACACTAAGTTTTCATGATTTATTGTGGGATCATTTATCTGCAGTGTGGCCCCAGCCTACAGTCTCAGCTACTGTTGGAGCAGCTTGGCTCCTTTCCAGCTCACAATGTCAAACACAGGACGTGCGCTTCATGTCAATGCAGCTCCTAATGTACTCTACACTTAATCTCATTTGACTTGAGGATCTTTAAACCTTATTTTCTTTAAGACAGATTATATTTTCTAAAATCTATTGTAAAATATGTCATTTACCAAAGTACTAACAAGTCATGTCCAGTTCAGAATACTGGCAAATGGACAGAGTAAAAATAAGTACAATAGAAAATATACAAATACAAATATAAAATATTCGATGTATGACATTATAACCTACATGTCCACAGTTGTTAGTGTTTCCACTTTCCACGTTATTGCTTTTAAAATTATGTATAGAAATGTCAGGTACACTTAAGACAAATTTCACATTACCGTAGTAAACCGAGCTCCAGTTTTCTCACAATAACCTTTGCGATTTTTTTCCCCATATTTTGGTAAAACGAAAGTACAGCAGGTTAACGTATAGTAACTTTCACCAACAACACACATCAAGTAGGCTATTCATTTCTACCCTTTCTACTTCAGACGTCTACCCAATAATAAGACAAAAATGGCATAAATGAATTATTAAATTAACTGAACTAAATAAAGAAAATATTTTGCTGTAAAGTACCTGAATTTGATTACTGTTTGTCCAGTAGTCGACCTCTTCTTTTGGCTCGTTTTCCTCGCAGTAAACTTGGGCGACAGCGAAAAAAGCCACTAAAAGTGGCAAAAGCAGGAACTTCATGATGCCAAACTAGTTTTTCTGTGCGCTTCAATTCACTCAGATTTATTATGAGTGTGAGAAAATAACCAACTTCAAACGAAACAAACAACGAGCTAAAAAAAAAAACGAAGTGAGAAGGTTTTAGGCACGAGGAGCAGCTGTAGTGTGCGCGCACTGCTGGTCTCGAGCTCAGTATTCCATAGTGGGTGCGTGCGTCAAAACGCTCGGCCGGATTCCCGCCACTGTCTCCAAAGCTCTCCTCGCGCTCTGAGTCTGCAGCAACTTCTTCAGTCTCGTGCGTCGTCCTGTCCAGAGAGAGGCTCGCGTGCGCTCCTATATAGCAGTCAGAGCAGCGTTGCTTAGTAACGGCATTACGGTAGTGTGATTACTCGTGTCCAGTTATTACAGTGCATTAGTGTAATAATGATACAGTTACATTTAACAGGCAGGCAATTTATATTTGTCATTGAAAACTGTGATGTATTTCCGCAAGGGAACAATAATATTATACTACTATAATATGCAGTAAATCACAGTTACAATATAAATTAGCTCCTATCAATAAACATTCACAAACATTAACCTGTTGATAGCCTTATGATCAATGGGCCTTCTGTAAAGTTTTCTGTTTACATGAAAGAGATTTTCTACACATCACAATAAGAGTGGGGAGAGCTGTGTTTGTATTCACTTATTCTTGGTTTGAATTTAAATAAAGCAAATAGGGAAATAAACTGCACACATGTAGGAATCTTGTGTGTAGGTTGAGATTGTGAGTGATTTACACTGAAGCTCAGAGGACGCAATATTTTCTGGCTCACAGGTGACCTGTGTGTGAACATGAAGATCTTGCATCTACAATTACATTATGACGCAAAGAATCACGTAAAATCTGCAGTGACGCACTTGGTTTAGCTTCTAGCTGGATTCCATTAAGGTCTGTAAATCAATATTTGTTTAAATCATCATTCATATCATTTTTATATTGACTTTAGTGATATCTAATATACCCCATGGCTTATATGTTTAACCAAAGAAAATACTGTATACAAACAGCTGATACGATAGACGGAATGAAAGGAGAAGGGCACAGGCCACTGATTTCCACAGAGATGCCATTTGTATTAAGTGTGTTATGATCAGCTTGAATAGAGGACTGCACTGTCATACCTAGTTTAGTATCCACACACCTCAGTTAGTGCTTCATTGACATGAAGTGATGCTGGGAAATGTCAGTGTTTTCTGTGCGGTTGGGATGGACGTGAGACTAAAAGTATCCTGGTTAAAGATGCTTTACACAGACTGGCTCTATATGTCACTGTTTTTCTTTATACTTTGTTATTATCATTTGTTGGAGCCAGAACAATTTTCACATTCAGACTGTGACCATGAACATTTCTTTGTCTAAATTCCTGTCATGGTTGTGAAATTCACATGACACATGAAGTGTTGATGTGTAAAATTTTGTGAATTTGGACAGGTTTACACTAACACTCATTTCTTTTCTCACGGCAGAGGGGGGGGGCCTCTGTGGTCAGACAGCCACTTCGGACTGGAATTTAATCATCCTCACAACTGTGACAGCTCATCCAATTAACAGACGGAAGGGGGAGGTGAGGAGAGATAGAGAGAGAGGTGATGGAGCCGTTGGAACCATGGGAGGGAGTCGCCACAGAGGAGGAGGATTGAAAAGGAAGATGTAGGAGGTAAAGAGAGCAGTGCGCCACTGAAGTTGGGACACAGAGATGAGCAGTTATACAGATTATGTGGACAACATCAGTCCACTGACACTGGCAGTGCTTTCAGGCATTACTGCTGCATAAGTAATACAATCAGCTGAATGGTGCAGTAGGTCACTGTGGACACTCCTTACACTGTAGCAGCAAAACATGCACATTTTGTCTTATCTAACGCATGAATATATTAAAGAATAAGATGATTTTGTGAGAGACAGAGGTACAGTAATTAAACTGACAGGGGTAATTTATGGATTTAAAAAAGATATATGTGGGACCATCAGCAACTGAGACCTGATAGGAAAAACAAAAGCAAACCATCATGTTTTTATTCTTTCAAATTTCAGATGATGTGATAATTGAAATGAGGCTGTCACATCTTCATTTATTCTGTCGGAGACTTCACAACTAGTTGTGGTTTTTACCTGTTCCACCAGAGTAAATGGTATATTTAGATAATCAGTCAAAGAAGCATGGAGCTGCAGTGTAATGTTGTGGGGCCGCTTTGCTGCTTCAGGACCATGATTAAGGGAAACATGAATTCTGTTTCCTACTAGAGAAACGAGAAGGAGAACATCATCTCTTCAGTCTGTGTTGAGGTGTTCAACCGCAGCAAAAATGATCCCAAGCATGAGAGGAAGTTGATCTGTGAAAAAATGAGGGGTTTTTACTTCAGTAAATACAATTCTCATCTAAAACTTATATTCAGTGTTAGCACAGGTTGCCTTTGTGTTATGTTAGATTTAGAGTGAAGATGTTAAACAGTTTAGTCTACACACATCTTCACATCAGCAAACTGAAGAGTTAGGACCATTTTTGCAGGTAAGAGCAAATGAGCTCAAATGAAAGGACCTGAAATAATATAGAATAATATAGAATCTCATGTGTCTGCCTACAGGTCATTATACTGACTGCTGGTACTAATGCATGCAATTGCATTTGGAATGCATTACTACATTTAATCCAAAGCACCACACTGCAGTCTAACAATGAGTCCAGTAACACTTTGAAATACAGTGTAGCCTGTGTGGTTTCAGGCTGCGGTTAATACCTTCAAGGAAGTACTGAGTTTGATTTATTACTTATTAAAACTACCTCAGAGCTTCAGTTCACCCCATAAAGGCCAAAATATTATTGTCACATATTTTATAAGTTTGCTTAGCACAAACACCATGTTCCAGTGTCATCAGTTTTATTTTACATTCATAAAACTACATATGTTCACTGATACCCAGTAAACTCATTTTCCTGTTGTTTGGTTTACTCCTGTGATTTGCATTGTGGTTTCCAGGGGTCAGTAGGGGCCATTAATAAGTCTCGCAGTAAACAACTAATTAAATCTCACTACTATTTAATTCCCTAAATGTTTGATAGAACTACATCCCCAGGAACACAAATATCAGATAAATGCCAGATGCGAGCTTGTTCAGGAGCTCACAGTGAGAATGTGTCTTGTTTACTGGACTGGACTGATTCAATTTGTGGTCTGCTGCCAGTAGGGCCTGATGTTGGTCTGTTTCTCCAACACTTTGCAGGCTGCAACACTGTTTTGCTAATAATGGCCCTCAGTGAATGACTTTTTCACTGAAAAACCTTTTTTGAGATAACCATGACCTGGATGACTGAGAATCGTCACAGATATTTAACTACAGCGTTAGTACCAGCAATAATACTACGTTGCAGAGTGAGGATTTCTGGGACAACTTCATCTACTTCCAAGGTGCATGGAGAAAGGATGAAATTCAATATGTTTCTCTACTGAAATGCTATCTGCAAGCACTGGCTGTAAAAGCTACAGAGCTCAGCTGAACCAGAGCAAGAACTACTGCAGCTAGCAATGTGCATTGTAGCCCTGTCTGACGCAGTATAGATTAGCCTGACAAGTCTGCAATGTCCTAAGATGACCAACATACAGAAAATTAACCTCTTTTCAGGTCTCAAATAGAGATTATTTGATTATTATTTGATATTTTCAGGTCAAAATAGCAAAATGCAGATATATCTCTAGTTTAAATATCAGCTCACCAGCTACACAGAAGACTTTATGAACGGAAGAGACATCCTCCAGTAGAGCAGGGCTGCATGTTCTCCCACATCCACAGGTGCATTTATGCAAAATTCATACTAGTGTTTATGCTGCCTAGTGAATTTTAATATCTGGAGAAAACCCATGCAGACATGGGGAGCACATACAAACTCCACATGGGGAAGCACCCATCACACCATTGTCCCACCCTAAAATTGACCTTCCATTCGCTCCAGTCGACCTGTCTCCATCCAGAACTCTGGGTAACCGGGGCATCAACTGTGAGCATAATTCTCTAGTCAAAATGTTGTCAGAGAGTCAGAGTTTAATTGCAGTACAGGTGGATGTGTGGTGGTGGTGAGTATATGTAATGAGAGACACTGTTTGAGTTACATTTTACTCTGTACATCTAGTACAATTCACAATTGTTTTGCATGTAAAAATTAGTAATGTATCTAGATTTAAATGTCAGAGATACATTCTAACACTAGACAAAGTTAACATGGCAAAATTTTTTAAAGGTGTAGGATAAGGTAAGGATATCTTGGGCCTTAGACCCTTGTTCTTGTGTTTTTTCGAAAGTCTGTTTAATAAATAACAAGCACACGTGAAATAATTATATGTACATTCAAAAGAGAACAGTAAAACAAACTGTTTTTTAATGTCAGTCTGGACATATCTGCAATACACATTTATTATTTTCTATGTGCCATATCTTTCTAATAGGTGGTATGTAAATACTATGAAAAAAGTCATGCGCTCAAATGTGAAGCAAAACATCACACACACACACACACACACACACACACACACACACACACTGTGCACACTGCAGTGCTGTACATCACAGAAGGCAA
>JAUBNQ010000003.1:19904753-19915320 GCA_032353495.1 Ctenopoma kingsleyae | reverse complement strand
TAGAGAAGTCTGCAAGGGACAAAGCTGGAAACCCACACTGAACAGTTGTGAGCTTTAGGCCCTTGAGTTTGTTCTGAACAAACAGTTCAAAAGCCTGCAAAAATGATGGTATGGGGGAAATTAGTGTACACAGCACGGGTAACTAGCGTGTCTGTGAAGGTCCCATCAGTGCTGAATGACATATGCTGCCAACTAGATTACATCTTTTTCAGGGAAAATCTTTCTTACTTCAGCAACACAATGTCAAACCACGTTCTTGGATATTTTACAACAGCATGGCTCAGCAGTAAAAGCCTAGATTATATAATTAATATTTTAAGCTGAAATACGAAGGGATGAGAGATGGGGGCAGGTATCAAACAAATACTGATACACTGACATGGGTCTTTTTTAATAAAATGAAATCTAAGATTCACTTTTTTGCACTACCTTAACATTCATAGAGAAGTGTCTCTCTAGAAAGGACACACACATGGTGCCATAATCTTCCACAGACAATGTTCTTCCACATCTGCCTCCTTCACTATCAAACTGTCCTCAGATGTTCTGTATGTCAATGTGATCTCTTGAAGATCCTTCTGGCGATAATTTGTTATGAAACTCTTCATCCTCATTCTAAACTCTGATCTATAGTGTGAGTAAGAGATGTGTGATAACACCATCATTCTAACCGAAAGAAGAATTAAGCCGAAACTAACACGCTATGTCACATCAGTGTGTGGCTCTAAAGCTTCATAATGGTGTGATGTGGTGTGTGTCAGTATGTGAACTGGTACTGAGTGAGCTGCTGCCGGGTGCTCGGCTGCAGCGTGTTGCTGTGGTAAGCTGGCGGAAACATACCCAGATGAAATGTCATGTCTTTTCATGGAAGTGTCACTCAGAAGAGTGACTCTATTCTCTCCGCTGCCTCTTTGCATTAGGCTCCTGATACTGTTACACTGATTGACCCTTCCTGCTGTAGTGGCCAATCTGTGTGCAGTCCAGAAACAAAAATACAACATCACAGACACTCTTTGTGTTTATCACTTCAGGCATGAGAGGTCATCCAGAAATCAATAACAATGACACTCAAAGTCTTTGTAATGAAGGTATGTCGTGTTTTCCAATCTTGCAATTAGGACAGACTCAATATTGTCTGCTTGTACAACATGTCACTGATGCCTCTGGTCTGATGGCAGCACACATGGTTGCTGACTCAGAGGTGCTGACGAAGCCCGTGGTAATGGACAAGAAGATGTGACTAGTTAAAAACACCTTCCCCTGAACCTTCTTCAGGCCTATTCCTTTAGGACTTCAGGTGAGCAAAGTTTCAGGGTTGAGATCCATTGGTGTGAAATATGACTTATTGTTGAGGGCTGCACGAGAAACAAAATATGATACTGTATAACCTGATGCCTTTGGTTTGTCTGTTTAGTGACGAGCTTTATGTTTTTACCACCTTTAAACTGAAGTCCTAAAGTCGCCCTGACATATTCAGTACACACCTCAGTTCTATCAACATCCAAATGATGTTGTTGGTCTTAAACATACATGTGCTACTTTTCTGGGGATGTGAAAGTCAGTAGTAGGGTTCATGCTGTAGTATTAATCTTTCAACAATCTTTCTGTGTGGATGCTGGGAGTAGGTAGTACTGTAGGTAGGTGTTTGAGCCCTTACAAACGAAGAATTACATTCTTCAGTCTTAACTTTTTTGTGTAGCTTCTGTTTTTTAAGTCTAGATGTGTAACTGAGTGCTTGAAGGGACGTGAAGGAGATATTTTTGAAAATGTCAAAATAATACAAATGTTAGTTTGAAAATATGCTTCTTTTCATTGAACAAATGCCATCTGTGATAAAAATGATTCCAGTCCTTAAGGCGTCAGATATCAAAGCTGAGACGGGAGCTCTGAGACTCTCTGGTGCTTCTCTTGACAGACACTGTCGAGGGTTTGATGATGAACAGCATGTTTTACTCATGTTTAAGACTAAAGACCAAGTACAAAGAGATACTGTTTCACATAGTGAGGAATTTAAAACACAAGCAATATTAGGACAAGAAGATGTCATATTGATTTATTCAGACATCAATAGCAACATGTTGACATGACAAAACAAAAACAAGTGGGGGCTTTCTTATTAATTTCCACATTATTATCATAAGCACAGATATTCAGCTTGATAAAATCCTAAAAATACCTCTGAAGCAAGCTGCAGACATCATCAACTGTCAAAAGAACGTAATAATTGACTTTGAATAATTGATGCTCTCCCAGGCATCATTCATTTTCGGCTTCATTTTCATGAAGGCCGAGGAGGACGTTCCGAAAGGAACAGATTAGGAGGAGAGGTCTGCTTTATCACTGTTTAGTCTGAGGAAGTAGCAGGACACTGATTATACTGATGATAATTTAACTACAGATACGTGGCAGTGTGAGGTGTCAGAGCAGCTTAGAAAAAGTAAAACAGAAAAGATCTTATCGTTTTATTTTAAAACTGTGATGAAAGGGGGCAATAGTCCTTCTCAAGACCTGAGAAAAAAGTGGAATTTAAGTTCAGGTAGCGGCCATCATCAAAATTGCCTTTTGTTATGTCACTGCTACGTTAACAGAAAACGTGACTGAGGAGTTCAGTCTCAAATCATCTGCTAATGACCTCATGCAGCAGAACAAACTCAACAGATACAAACTGGAAGAAAAGTTACACAGAAAAAAGAGAAAAATCAGATAAAAATAATACCATATCTCCATAGAAGACATCATTGAGTTATATTACCCAGCTTCTAAAATAGCGAATGAAGGTGTGTAAGAACCAGTTCTCTCTCTAATAGTTTATGTTTGAATCACATGTAAGTTTCTGTAAGAAATTTAAGAACAACCACATTATCTCCGATACATCACATCGTCACTTCACATAATGATCGTATATAAATATAGTCCAGCAGATTATACCCAAACCACCTCATCGCAACTAATTTTCCTTAATAAAACAAAACACTTTATTGATTCTAAAATATGCTGCCTCACAGTATGACCAAAATATGATTATGTTCTCTACAAAAATGTAATCAAGTATAGGTACAAACTTTTATCACTTAAAATGAGTTGTTGACTATTTGTACATCTCCAATATCATGTTTTGAGGTTAAACTTGAAGATTAATGCAACACGACCACCTTGTTTAGTCAATCAATACTCCATGGTCCACCTCTAAAGCTCATATGTCCTTTATACGTACTTTTGGTGGTGGATAGAGGTCAGTATCCCCATGCGCATCAGTAAGCCTTAGGTGTGATCAAAGTTGATCAGATCCTCCAATCTGCCAGATCTTCAGAACTGATGGTTCACTTGCTGCCTAATACATCCACCTCATGACAGGAGCAATGATATTAACACCTGTCACAGCAATCCTGTTGTGATCTACGTATACTACATACTGTACAAGTTGCCACAGGATGATAACGTTCATTTTAGAAACATGCATAATATAGTAAATATAGTATTAAGGCAAAATACTGTAGTGTTCACACTGTAGCTGTTACTGAAGACTGTGGGCTGAGTCGTAGGGGGAGGAGGTGCAACACACACACAGGCACAGCACAGCTGTTGAGCCTACATCCTTTTTGTTTTTCTGAACAGCGAGGGTGTGAGTGAGTCACCGCTGACCATATGGGCCTGTGATCCTTCAGGTCAACATGGAATGCATCACAAATAGTACTGGTCTGTGCTACAGCAAAAAAAGGCCATTTCTGAATGTAATTGGAACACTTGATTTATTCAATGTTAGCTTTTCAAAGTGGTGTGAAGAGTCTCAAATCAAGCGAGCTCTGAGAGCGGGAAGCTACCGCACTCCTCTGTTAAAACAGTCTCTCGCTCCACAGAAAATATATAATATATCTTTCAGCTTACAAGCTTAAACACTGGCCTCTTACTGCCAGCACAAAGAATACAGTATCAACAGTTTGATGAAGACCTGTAACACGACCACATTGCTGTGATTACTGGTACACATTATTCATTCATTCCTCTTACTACAGTATGTCACATTATTGACTAATGTGTCTACACCAATGTTTGTTTCCAACATTAATTTTTCTTCTAATATTAATGAACTACTTTATGGATGGATATGCTGTGGGGTTTCTGTGTCTTGTCCAGTGACACCTCCACATGTGACCAGGAGGAACCAGGAGTCAAACCAGAAGACGACTGCTCTACCAACTGAGCTACATGCCAACTGTATCATCAGTAGCTCCAGCAGTGAACCTGCCCATTTCATATTCAAATGACCTTGTGAAATGTAACACAGGCAACACATTATAGTATTTTACACTAATAAAATAAACAAGAATACTACAAAAAGAATCTATTGTCTGATTGGTTAGAAGGAGCCAGGTTCAGGGGGGGCGGCCATCTGCCTCAAATGGTTGGTGAGAGGAAAGAGGAGACAGAAAAGAACAGCAGGCAACAGAGCTGTGGACTGTTTTACTACAAGAATAAACCCCTACCTGTGACGGTAACTTAAGAGTATAACGTTAGAGTCTTTTACAACTGACGAGGTCACGTGTGGTTAATAAAGATTATACAACACTGTTTTATAAAGATTCACTTCCAAACAGCTATTTCACAGGTTTCCAGCTAACTGATTTAAAAGTAGTGAAATGCCCGTGCAGGTGCTATCACTGACATTGTGGAAACATGTTTTCTGCCCCCTAGATGTGTGCATATGTATGATTGTTTTTTTTTATCTGTTTTATCTACTCTATAATCTTTAAAGCAGTTTTTGTCAGATTTTCTGCTGGGACATTTGTAACTAATAACTATCATGTTTTTATTCTAGTCCATTAATGGCTGTAATTAACACACAAGCTGGTATACTAAATTGACTAAAGCATTTAAGAATATCCACTGTTTTAATTTGGGGAACATAAAACATACATTTGACAAGTTTCTCAATAAACCCTCCATCTGCATTTCACCAGATTTTGGGGAGCAGCTGGGGGGCAAACCCTACAATACCACTCGGTAGATCTGCCTCTTTTGCTTTTACAGGAGCACCACAGTGAGATCACAGTTTTATCCAGCACTTTGGCACATGAAATGATATTAACCCAAGTTGTTATGGAATATTGTGAAAAGATCACTTTGGCATTGAAATGCTGTTATTAGTGTAAGGGATATAAATATGCACTTTTAATGCTGTTGCAGTGTTTGTAGACACAAAACAATGGTGGTGTGAATGTGATAAGCAGGGGACATCATGGGAATAATTTAAGGCTGCCAAGATCGACAGGTGTCAGAACACACAGTGCATGACAGTTTGCAGCATAACTGCAGAGCAGTCACGGCACCAATGCTGAACCAACACTAAAACCACCAGGTGGTGTTAATACTGTGGCTGATTGATGGGTTTTCAAAGTAGGTATCTACAGAGACTGCTGCCAACAAGACCTCTGGATTTCCAAACTGATTCTAATTAATTAGCAGGAGATTATTTCTTCAAGTGAATTCAGTTCACATAATTATGCAGATGAAGCTATTGTGGAGAATTGATTTGTTTCCTTCTCATACTACACACACTGATACAGATACAACCCATGTTTATGGAGAAGGAGTAGTAAGGGTAATTGATGAGCCCACAGTATAGAGCCTCTGCTTGTCACAATTTTTCTTCTCACCACAGATACTTGGCCAGGTGATATCATTTGTGTATGTGTGTATCGTCCCACTTCTGGATTGTTACATCTCATTTAAGCACACAGTTTATGTTGCTATTTGCATCATATCTGATACACGAGTTTCTGAGACGTCATGAAGTCATCCACATAATCAATAGTTTCCCCAAAAACCTGTTGTATACACTCTCACACTCGTCTTCCTCTTCTTCACCTCTTCCCTCTGGTGGATTATCTGTGCACTGCAGGCAGTGGGGTGGGGGGCTTTGACTGCTAAATCCAATGTTGCATGTTAAATCGTTGCTAATTTTAAAAAGTTTTTGTTAAAAATAATATTTATATGTCTGCTAAAATTTATATTATATATATATATATATATAAAATTTAATAAAGTAAAGGAAATTGAAATAGTGCATATTAAATATGATACTTCAGGTATTTAAAAATAAGGTACTTGTAAATCCCTCAGTAGTCATTGTATTGGATTTTATGATTAAAGCTGCTTTATGCTATACCATAATGCAAATAACAATGTCTTAGTTATTTAATTAAGCTAAGTACAGGCTGGATTATTGTGTTAAGATACCTTTTCATTGGCATTTTTACAAGGTGAAATAAAAAGTTCCTGTTTGAAATAAAAGCCCAAATGTTGCAAACGCAATAAATAATATTTATTTTTGTTTCTAAAATTTCAAAAAAGAAATTTGTGATCAAAAAAATGACAAACCATCACAAATATCATATGGTGAAATTATTTCATTTTTTAAAAATATTTTGCCAATAAATACTCAAATACAATTATCCTCTATGTTTTTCACATGTGGAGGGTGTATCACTCCACCAAAACTGAAGATCTTCAAGGCTGGCATTTAGATTTATATGAAAAAAGATAGCTTTTAAGTATTTTCATAGTTATTCCAATAAGTAATGCTCATTTGTGAACTTCAATGTAGCACACACAAACTTATCACCAATCTGTGGTTCAGTTCAACTCTACTGTTTGTTTGTTTTTTTTACCTGTTTCAGCTCAATGTTTGGATTTTTCAACTTATAACTACCTTGATTCATCCTCTCCAGCATTATTTCCAGCCACAGTAGATGCCTGTTGTCAGATATATGGTAGTATGCTGTACTGTGTATCAAACATTTGGTGAATATGGCATATTTTGTATCTTATTTTCTCATCTTATTTTTGTATCTTAAAGCAACATGCAACTTTGAGAAACTGGGAATCAGTTAACTCTTCTCTGTCCAGCCTGCATATTTTGTTCTTCAGGTAGCCGTTTTTATTAAATTACAATAATTGAGATAGCTACAAAACTTAGTAATCAAGTAGAAATCCTTGCTCTTCTGTGATTGGTTAGAGGTGGGTGCCTTGCTCAAAAACCTTCAGAAGAAAATATCTTTGTAATGCTGCTAATCTGTTTACAGGAGGCTTCAACGGCACCTCTCTGCATTGTGATAAGTTATGGAGCATATTTCTATTTCAAAATAGTTGAAAAACGTTGCTGTAGCTAATGAAGTAAAAGAATATTGAATGAATATTGTCTGGTTGTGTAACCACATGTGTTTAAAGCTCCCCAATTTTACTAGAATTAATTAAAAGATTAAATATAAAAGTAACAAATAAAAGCCCATTAATTTCGTGGTTTTGCCTTCAATATGAGCTCCCACTACTTCAATTCATGCAGAGGGAGCTGACTGAACAATAAATGTCCATATTGTCATTAAATCCAGTGTGATTGGTTCTGGTTGTACAGTGCATAAAAGATCAAATACAACAGTAGACAATATTTAGAAGAGTGTGAGTGTGAGTTTTTTGTATGGAGGCCTAGTGTCTTTCTTTCCCCTCCCCTGATTCCAGCAGACCCTGCCCCCCTCATATGTATGTAGCCACTTGGTGCCATAGATACTGATCATTACCAAGTGACCATAGGTCACAATAAACAATTACTGAAACACCAGGCTGCTTATTATCCCTCAATCAATGACAGGCTGTGTGTTTAACAGCTCATTATAAACACTGATTTGAATTAAGACACTGGACAAACTGAGTGGGATTTACACGTCCTACATGAGACATACACTAATATTAATCAAGAGTTGAGGTAAAGACAGAGTAAACGGCATATGACAGCTGGTTTAGAGTTTGCCAAACTGCATTAAAAAGGGACATATTTTACTCATTGTCAGGTTTGCTTTTTTATTTCAAGGTTCTACTTGAAAATTTATCAGTGCTTTCAAATTCATATAACCGATTTTTCTCATACCGTGCATTTCTGCACCATCTCTTCTCATCATCATTCTGAAATGATCCATTTGAACTCTTAGCTTAGTTACAGAATAGTGGCACCATTACGAGGCAGCAACACACAAGAGTTCACTTTTTGATTTGTGATACATTTGCTTAAATTTCTAAAAACATGTTTCACTCAGCATTATGGCTTATTGAGTGGAAATAATTATTCATTTATCCCTTTCAAAAAAAATCTACAAAGGCTATGCAACACTATACATGATTAATTTCATAGAAAATTGCTGTGTTCCAAACATTTTGTTGCTCTGAAAAGGGGGAAATATGTATAAAAATGTATTTCAACCCAAAAGTGAAAATATCTATTCTTGTGTGAGAAGTGAAGTGAATAAAACCTGCAATTGTGCACTTTCAGCACAGATGATTTTTTTAAATAAATTTATAAAGGATGGGTCCCAAACATTATGAAGAGCACTGCATGTGTTGTATTTATGGTCTGATGTTCACGTTGGAAATAGACTTTAGTTACAGGGTGATCACAATGACTAAACTTGTCAGTTTTGATTACAAAACGGAACTGCAACCATTCCCTCTGCTGTTAACAAACACAATGCATTATGCAAGAGGTGGAGGACAAGAAAAAATAGGAGTGAAATTTGAATTTTAATCTCAGGGCCCTGAGCCTATGGCTGCTGGCTTCTATAGTTTTCAGGACTTGTCAAGGAGATGCGAGGTACTCATTTCAAAATCCAAAGGACTACAAAAACAACAGAAAGTGAGAAGTCAGTATAAGGAAGGGATTCAAAGCAGTATTTGATTTGGAACAGATGCAGGACAAAGACTCTCGGAAGCCGTCAGTGCATGTGTATGGTGCATGACTGATTACGATTTATTTCCGGAAAAATCACTGCGAGGTCTGAAGTGTGTGGGAGGGAATTGGTGCATTAACAACTGTGACTTGACTTTTATAACAGCTCTAACACCCGTGACCCTCCCACTCAAGACACATCTCATGGATTTTGTATCTGTGTGGGTTCGACTGTTCATATTTCCACATGGATAATTAGGACTTCACCCTAAAAATGGCGACATCACCACTGAAGCTGAAAGAGGCGTTACTGATGTGAGCTCTCGGTGCATCTGCAGAGGACACACATCCCGGTGCCTTTCCTTCACAACAATGAGCTCACAAATGTAGTGGTAAAAAAAAAGAAGCTGACAAGAGAAACAAATTACTGCTACCTTAATGCATCTTTACAATGGAGTAGGAACATCTTTTTTTATCACTGTAAAAGAGACAAGCTAAGGAACACTGAGATATTACACAGCACTTTAATATAACCAAATCTTCTTAAAAGCCTCTACAGGTTTGACTTCCACTCAGGCTCAGCACTTAGATGTAATATGTTAGTGGTCTGAATCAAAGCACCTTCTCATTTTTGTTATCTCAGTGTTTCTGTGGCCGGATGCTTCACTTGCTGTCCTCACAGATGTCAAATTGCCTGTTGGGTTTGGTGGACTCCAGCATGAGTTCATAGAGCTGGCCGACCTGTTCATCCTGGAATTGTCTGAGTTTCTCTTCAGACAGGTTGGCTCCCAACTTGACTGAGCTGTTCCACTCCCCCGCTGACTCCAGCACCTGAGTCTGAAGGCTGTTCTTGTAGTTCTGTAGGGTGGAAGCAACAACACAGACACTTTAAACATACGGAAATAGCAGCAGCAATTAGCACCTGGTCTCCAACACTGCTGTTGCTTCATCACCATGAACACACACCTTGTACTTATTCTGACTCAATACCACATATAGCATCCTGTCTGTGGAGATGCTCAGTCATCCAACTGGACTTGCTCTAAAAGTAGGGCCCTTTGATTCCCGCGATGTGGAAAACGCGGACAGAATGGTGGAATTCGACACATAAAATGGAATGCGTCGTTAAACGCGAAATGTCGTAGAATTTGGTGATATTGGTGTGCGGGCAAAGCAAAGCAATAGTTTCTAATGGGTTTCGGCTGCTGCAGGCCCCTGTACATGTTACCTGTTTAAACAGGACTCAGCTTTCCACACACACAAACACACAGACACAGAGGAAAAAAAGTAGACAGTCAGCAGAGGCTCACTGAAACACCAAATTCCTCAAAACAATTACGGAATTCAACGCTTAATGCTAAGTTTATGTGGGCATAACCATGTTGCCTTCAGGTAGTGTGGGAACTTTATGACTTACAGATTCTTACACAACATATTTAAGTGCTTGGAGTGGACAAAATAAACACTGGGGAGGCTGTTTTAGATCTTACTTTACACCAATAACAGCTCAGAAGCAATTAATAATGTCTTATGGTACAGTTTGTCACATTTTCCACTTCTCTGCACGTCTGTGAACACTGCAGTACTTGCGGTGTTACACTGCACTGGAGCACTGTAGATTAATGTCTGATCCATCAGGAAGACCAGTGTACAGGTAAGAAATGTTAGCTGATGATTGTTGAATATGATAAATACTATAAAGCTTGGTAACTTACACACATATACAGTGGGGCAAAAAAGTATTTAGTCAGCCACCAATTGTGCAAGTTCTCCCACGTAAAAAGATGAGAGAGGCCTGTAATTTTCATCATAGGTATACCTCAACTATGAGAGACAAAATGAGAAAAAAAAAAT
>JAUBNQ010000003.1:19868596-19883834 GCA_032353495.1 Ctenopoma kingsleyae | reverse complement strand
ATCTCAGTCCTCATGCTTAAACCCAACCAATCTGAAACCACAAAGGCAACGACTACTGGCCAATCAGAGACAGGTAGAATGAGGCTTTAGCTGAGTAGCGGTGTAGAAACACAGTCAAAACTTAATGACAAGTCGGGCCCGGCTCTGGATCCGGATTCCCACTGTCATGGTCCAGTAGAACCAAACTATTAGACTCCCAGTACCTCACCTGGCCTGGAATCCTTATCTTTCTACCCCACGGAAATAAACCTGAACCTGCCAACCCAGAGTGGATAGTTCCCAGTCCCTGTCCCCAAGCTGGGTAACAGGGTCGCCCAGTGTTCTTGCTCCTGCTCCCTGGTATGGTCACTCTGAGAAGTCCATCACCCCAGTTCTGGTTCCTGCTCGACCTAGAGCCCAACCTCCAGGAAGGTCCAGCCACCGACGCTGACCTCCAGCTAGGCTTCCAGAGAGAATCATTCTCCGCCCCCAGTCTCCTGCCCAATAGTGGTGTGCGATACCGCAAGTTTTGGTATCGTTACACTACCAAGTAAATACAGGGCCAGTATCGGCGATACTAATACCGATCCGATACTATTTCCTTATAAGGGCAGCCTGCCGGAAAATGCACCCTCGACGCTTAAAAGCTTTTTAAAAATGTTTAAATTGCTTTAGAAATGTTAAAATCCCTGCAAAAACACAACCAAATGCACAAAATATGAACAAAAAAAACCACCTGTGTTAAATTAACATCCAGGTCCAGGATAAGTCGCCACAAATAAAACGCCCGTCACATTAAATTGCTTTAAAAACACAACCAAACGCACAAAACATAGAAAAACACCAGTGTTACATTAAATGAATCTAGATCCAGGATAGGGATGTAGGAGAGTGCATTTCAAGGCACCTTACACTGTAAAGTGCCTTGAGATAACTCATGTTGTGATTTGGCGCTATACAAATAAAAAAGAAAGAAAAAAAAAAAGGCAGACCGACCTGCCAAAAAATGCACCCCCCTAAAAATACAGTTTCTGTTTGTCCCAGAATTGAATAGTTTTGACAGTGAAGGTGTAGGACTGATGCTGGTTAGTGCTGTAAGTTTCAAGGATGTGACACTTTCTTAGTAGGAGATAGGACGGGTTCAGGGTTCTCTGTCTCTGTAAAACAAGGGTCTCTCTGAGGGATCTCCCTCCTCCTCTCTCCTTTTATTTTGTAGCTGCTTTTCTCTTGTTCATGCTTTTTCCAAAAGTCTCCTAAAGATTACGTTCGCATACAACTACACTGTAAATCCCCGATCACGTTTCTGAACAGAGTCCCACACCAAAGTCCTGCTCGTTGAGAAGATTAAGAATGAGATGTGCTTTGTGTCCAGAAATCTCCAAGAACACCAGAAAAAGTCACTAGAGGGATTAGTTTGTGTAATATTTCCACTCTACAGAAGGGTGATAAACTGATATTAAAGTAATTAAACCATGTATTTATATGCTTTTAGTACATTATCCTCGTTATTAATTCCTACCATTAAATAACATATTTCTACAGTCTGCTCTTGTTATTAATATCTCACGCAAAAAAAGAGGAAGCCTCAGAGCCTCCTTCATAAAAATGTAAATACAGTCAATCCTTATCTGCACACAGGACGACATCTGAACATCAACCTTTCTCCACATTTGAGCAACAATATTGATCCATAAACCAAAGAGAACAGAATACATGGTTGGCTTTGAAAAGAGCTGCATTCACCTAAATCACAGAACACCTTTCTGTATGTTGATCATTCACTTGTTCTACGTTTTTACATGGTACAAACTGAGAGTAAAGAGTCTGCAGCGTGTTAATGAATCACTGATTGTCTCCTCATTCCAGCTTAATCCGAGTTGTTTCAGAACATTAATGAGTCACTAAACTTTAGTTTGTAGCTTCCAGCTGTGTGTAGAATAATTTCCTGAGAGTTTGTAAAAAGATCCATATAAAACATCTCCACACTGAGAACTTCTGTGCGTATTTCTGCAGGTGTCGCAGATAACTCAATTAATTATTCATGATTAGTCAGGATCGGTCAGAACAGTAAGTAAGTATAGTAAGTATATTGTAGCTGTCCTCACATGCTGCGTGAGGGATGTCTGCATATTTACATTTGCACAATAACTGCAGCAAAACTACACAAACAGATTTCATTAATGAGAGAAGTAGTGAATGTACGGTGGCCAGGGTGTTTCAGTCCAGAAAGCAAATGCTGTTTTTTTTTTAATTTTTTTAATTTTCTAATCCCAGAAAATTGCATCCAGTTCGTGTCTGATGTGTTTTCTCTCATTGAAAACAATGTGCGGGAATGGTTTGATGTGTGCCAGGTGCTTCCGTGTCATCAGCTCAGATGATGAAGCTGGTATTTGGTTTTTAAACCATGTTTGTTACCTCTGTTCATTTACTTCATTATTTAAGTATTTGTTAGATATTTTTATTTAATATTGTTATGTATAGTTTCATTTATTTTCATATAAGTGGTTATAATTGTAGTTCATTGCTGTTACAGTTTATTTAAAACGTAAAATAATAAAGCAGTTGATGCGTTTACAGTAAATGCATTTTATGTTGGGTTTTTTGTTACTTTTAGTGGTCTATGACATTCAGTAACCCAGTTAGTACAATATCACTTTGAATATTACATGGAAATCAACCCGGGCAACACTTAGCTGAGTTTACCACCATTTCAGATTAAAAACCATAGCTGGGTAAAGACATGCCATGTAAACATCACTGCTGCAACTGTAAGGTTTTGTGTACTGCATATATTGCTGAAATAAGTTTACAGTAGGTGTGTGAATGATCATTAATCAGTATTACTGACAATAATAGAGGGCCCCAAAATTCTAATTTTGCTTAGGGCCCCATGGAGGCTTAAGCTAAATCCAGAACAGGGGCACTGCCTTAATCATTAGATCATGGTCTACAGAAAAGACAAATTAACACAATTTATTTCAGAACATGTTACATTTTACAAATAGTGCACTATCACATGACAGTCCAACTCAAAGTAGTTACTTTTACTTTTCTTTTCTTTTTTCTGAGCAGATTTCTTAACAAGTAATTTTACTATTACTTGAGTACAACTTCTCTGCAGTAACAGTATTAAGTACTGTAATTTAGTACTCTTAATATTTTTATTGAGTACCATAATTATCTGATGAGGACATTGTAGATAAACAGTGTATTTAAAGACCAACAGTCTACAGACTATAAAGTTATAAAGAGCTAATTTTACAAATAAAAAAAATACAAGTAAATATTTTTACACACATAGGTAAGTAAAAATCCTGTATCCTGTATATCCTGTATTATATCACATGTATGGGTGTGTGGTTTAGGCTATATAATAACTTTAGTAACTTACCTACAGCACAAATAGTACTAGATAAGACGTAAGAGCACTGTCCACTGGCTGTGGCAGGGAGTACAGAACATCACTACTCCCAAAGCATTTGATCTAATGTCTGCCATTTAATTTCATTGTGCTAACCTCTAACATGTTTTCTCTTGATCTTCCCAGGGCCCAGGGTGTTGCTCGGATTTAGCTGTGTCCTTTCACTACGTCCATGCTGTGCAGCTGTATGTTTTGCAGTACTTTACGTACCACCTGCGACCATATGGATACAAATACAGATTTAATCCTGATGGCATAACTGCAATTAACGCCACAGCTCCACCATAAACATTTTGTATGGACATATAGGTCCTTAGAAAATGCACAGCACAACAACGTCTGCACTAGTTGGACGAGAGTTTGAAATTATAGGTTTCAGGGCCTAGCTTAAATATTTTCTGTACTTGAGGGTTTTTTAAGACCTGTTGATGCACTCACTCCACCACCTCAAGTATTTCTGCGTAGATTCAACTGCAAAATCCATTCCTAATGTTTGGGGGTATGAGCAGGGCTATTTTCAAAGCTGTCCCTTTGGGTGTAATAAGAAACGCTATGACTAATGGCATTTTAAGATGGTGGCTTCAGTTTCTTTTCATTAGCTTAAGCTCAGTATATAGAGAGATATACTGTACAGACAGGACAGTAACAGTGTGACAAATTCAATTTAATTCAATTCAATTTTATTTGTATAGCGCCAAATCACAACATGAGTTATCTCAAGGCACTTTACAGTGTAAGGTTTATGACCTTACACAAATGGCTTTTACAAAACAATAACTAATGCACTGTCAACAATGGTACTCATATTTTGCACATAGCAGTATTTAGTTTGTATCTCTTCTATCTTATATGTGCCTTCAGTGAATTTCTTCAACTTTGGCACATACAGTACAGTGAGGAACATAAGTATTTGAACACCCTGCAATTTGCAAGTTCTCCCACTTAGAAATCATGGAGGGGTCTGAAATTCACATTGAATTCCCACTATGAGAGACAGCATTTAAAAAAAAAATTCAGGAAATCACAATGTATGATTTTTAAAGAATGTATGTAGAATGTCCATGATTTCTAAGTGGGAGAACTTGCAAAATCGCAGGGTGTTCAAATACTTATGTTCCTCACTGTATGTCCACTTGGACTCAAGCACGAAGTGGTTACCTCATGTCTGTTCCATTCTAGTCAATGCAACATCTCTGGAACTCATTGAGAGGTATCAATTAATGACAGAAGTGTCATTAAATGCATGAATGTGGACAAACATGTACAGTGATGTGAAAAAGTAGTTGCCCCATTCCTGATTTTGTTGTTTTAATTTTATGCATATTTGTCACACTTGAAATAATTCAGATCGCCAAACAAAATTTTAATATTACGTAAAGATAACCTGAGTAATAAAGATTTCATTTATCAAGGGGAGAAGAATAACACCAGGTGTGTGCATTGGATATCATGCGTAAATTTGTGTCTCTATGTAGCACTTTTGAAAAGGGAAATGAACCATATTTAAGAAAATGTATTTCATTTATTGGGAAACAAAGTTTATTTTCTACCATGTTGCTGGACTTACAGTGTTAAATAAAAGAATATATGTATTTTACAGTCAAGTATGTCTCTTTTTATACAGCATTCATTGTAATGGAGATTAATGAATTTGGTTAAGATCTAAATGAATTAAAGCTTAAAAAATGAACACAGAAAAAGCTACAATATACTATAATGTCAATATACCATACAGAGGTTAACAATATAGTCTAAGGCACCACTGCTTTGTGGACAGGAACAGGTACAAACACTGACCCACAAAAATGAAACAAAATCACATAATTTAATATCCCAAAATAAAAGAAATGTTTTATAAACTATTAGATCCATAAACTACATTTATAACAACAGTATATACAGTAGACTGTATTCACATTGCAGGTTAAAGTGCCTCAATTCTGATTGTCTGCTCTACATGATTTTCTTTTCATTTATTTACTGTAGTCAATGATTTGTCATGAAATACAGTATCAGAATCAAACTGGCCACATTCAGACATAACTGTCTATTAAGTCTCTAGTAACATAGATGTTTGTTAATCATGGTAACAGACAGAGATTTGCTGTTTCTGTGCATCAGCTGTCTGTCCTGCAACAAGCGATGCAGTTGGAATGGAACAGAGTAAACAGTTTGCGAATTTGTGAAACAGTTTGAATATCTTTTGAATATCCTCTGTGTATCTTCATTGTACTGGGATGCAGACCATTCTGGGTTTTGGGGATTCTAGCTGACACTTCCCTGCTCTGCTTCCTACCTACACACAAAGTGGGAAACAAATTAAAATAGCTGCATATTCAAAGATACAAATGTGAGGCAGTTACAGGCGAGTGTTCTGTCTTGGATGGTTCATGTCTATAATTGATTTAGGATCAGTAAACACTGCATATTGGTCTCTAAATACTTTGAAAACACAAGTGATCAGCAACTCAATACTGTGCCCGATGCCTTCTGCGTAGAGAGAAAGATTAGAGGAGCTGCTGTTGCTGCTCTTCTTATGAAACTGCTTTGAAAAACTAATGCTGGTTATTCAAGTATTGTGTAAAGAGGAATTAGACTGAATAAATGTTTGCCTTGAGGACAAAACAACGATTGAACAAAAATGATTTGGCAGATAATGTTTTGTGCAGGAGTTCAGAATTAAACAGCAGCACCTGCAGTGTGAACGTAGTCCGAGAGGCAGCTCTCCATCATCTCCTTCACCTGCAGCAGTTCACAGAGTGAGACCACAGCAGCAGCTGCTAGCCTGAGCTCTGGCATCACAGTAAAGTCTGTGTGATCAGTCTGTTTCATTTCCCGGTGATGTTGATAGAGTATGTTAACTTTGCCCACACCCTTATCTCCAAACAGTCTGTTACGTGTACACGCAGGTATTCCTGCAATTAGCTTCAGTCTCAAAGTTGTTTGCGTTGCCCTGACAACCTCCATACCAGAACTGGGCACAGGCGTTGGCCTCTGGGTCGTAGTACCACTTGACTATGTACTGCCGGCAGGGACCTGGGTCCAGAGGCTGACTGCACCCCTCATCTGAAATGACGAGAAGGATGCAAACAGTGAATCATTTAACGTGGATTGATAAATCAGATACTGTTGACACAATCCACCACAATGCAACCAAGCTCTATTCAAGATTCAAGTTAACTTTATTAATCCCAGAGGGGATCTACTTTGCCTTGTTACAGCTGCTCTCTGCTCAAAGAACCGCAACCAGAAAAGAACCACAACATCACAAAAAAGAAAAAAGAGAAAATCTAAAGATGTATACAGTTTGGTTTACACTGAGGCAGCATGAAATGTTTATGATGACAGTCAAACGTTAGATGTGGGGAGTTGTTGATGCAACAGCTGATATATATGGAGGAAAAGACCTAACTAGTTTGATAGCAGTGTATTACACATTGGCACTGTTTATGAGTAGCAACATAGCCAAAAAACATGATTGTCCAGTTCTTAGTCTGACTTGTACTTGAAGTCTGAGGTATACAGCCATGAAGAGGAGAATCAGACAATGGTGACCGTGGACTGCTCAGCAGCTGAAGTCTTGTATCCAGCAACTAGATAAATATTCCACTTGTAACACTGGAACAATTAGTTTTGACATGTGGATCAGAACACATTAGACCAAAATATAAAATGCTCTGTACTTTAGTGATCTTTATTTCAACACAGAAAAGCAAACCTGATGTCATATGCACTGCCACTGGTAGAAGAATTATTCTGATCATGTATGTATTGTAACGAGGGCCGATTCTTTAAATCAGTTTGATTCAGTTGTTGTTTTGGGGGGCTGGAGGATTTCATGGATGACTTTCACTGTGCACTGTCCCTGAATGCAACACATGACACCTGCAGCTACCAGACAGATCCATCTATACCTTCTATAAACTGTAGACACAAAGTTGCTTTCTTAATGTAAAGGCTTCAGTCAAATGAAAGTAATAGACCCTATTACGACAAAGAATATTTGATTTTTGGGATATTGTTTCTGATTTGTAGATGTCAGGAAGCCACTCTTAATATACACTCCACCTCGAAAGACACTGAATGTGGCAACAGGGTCGCAGTTCTGCATTCTGGAATCGCAGTTTTGGACTCAGTTTTAGAATCATTAGACCCTTTATTGTAAGAAACAGTATAACACGGCACTATAAAAATACACTTTTGTACAGTTCAAGTCTTTTTTTAGTATTAGCAACATAATAAAATTTGATTATTACACTGTATATTATAGTGCTTAACAAATAATTTCTGTTCCAATTTTACTATACTATAGTGTCGGTTCTGCATTTTGTGCTGGCTCACAGAAGGAAATCATTTGAGAAACTAGATGGCAAGATTGCCTAACCAAGACAAACACATGATGTGATAAGCAGGCTGATATGTTGCACAACTTAAGATTTCATCACTGTTTTGTCATGTGTCTCGTAAGTACAGGAAGATAATACAATCATCAGGATGATCAGATGCCAAGTACGTTATGTATCAGAGGTGTGGCTGTGGAACCGTCTGATATATAGCTGCTGGTATTCTACATTGTGTTTACCTTGTGGTGACAAGTGCGTCAGGGGTGAAACAGTATGGATGACTGGAGCTCGTGTGCTCTTGGCCTCTTCCAGCCAGTCAGCTGGAGTCTGTGGGCCCACTATGGAGGTCATTTCAGGGCCCTGCTTCCCTCTGTCACTGGAAGACCCAAACATAATGCCTGGCAGCCTGTTCCAGGGCTCCAACATCGGTTTAGTATCAATCAAGTTGTCACTGGGTCGTCCTGCCTCAGGGAACTGCAGAGTCAGGCCTGTTACTGTCTCCATAGGGGGTTCAAGCTGGAAAGTAGAGGATGATCTCAGATCAGGGACACAATAACTTGATCTTTAATATAAGTTGGTCTTTAATACAATCTAACTACTATACTTTAGTAGAGGATGGAAATCAACTTACAGACTTGTCTGAGAGACATAAGGTGAAATAAGGTCAGAAGCTTTTGCAGTGAAAGGTCTGTTGATCTCTACTAGAAGTAACATCCAGATTTGCTAGGTAGAGCTCATTTACACCAGTACTGAACTTTTCAAATTTGAGGCTTGTGTATCATTTTAATAATTTTAATTGATTGTTAAAGTTGAGGTTTAGATTATTGTTTGGGTTAAATAAAGCATTGTGACAACCCTAAAAAGACTTTTCTTCCTTCTTATTTTGTATTAAGTATTTATTTTTATTGTTATATTATAAACTCTTATATTTTTATTTGCGTTGGTGTGGATCTTTTCTTGATGTGGTTCTTTTCTTTCCTTTGAACTGAGAGCAATTATAAAAAGGCAAAAATGTTCATGAAAATCCACTTAACATTTGTTGAGCTATTTCAGTCTGGACCAAATTAGTAAACCAATCACCAGACTGACCCAGCAGGCACTAGAAAGACTAAAAAATAACATTCTCATATCAAATAATTGAATACCAAGATGTTTCAAAATGTAAACTCCGAGCCGAGCACACTGCTACTGCTGTTAGTGTCTAAGCTGAAGCCAGCAACAATGCAATGCAACAATGGCTTCCTAATAGTGGTGCTCTGCAACCTTTACCTGGATGTTTTCTTCCTCTAGGAACCCTTTATACTCTGGAGCTTCTGGGTGGATTTCCCCTTGTGGAAAGCTTGGTATAAAGGCTACCTGCTCACAAAGCTGACTGAGTATTTGGTTTTCCAGATCTGTACCAAAATGAAAAACAGATTGTTGTTAGAGGTTGTACTCGTTGGATACTGTAATAAATGGCTAGATGACTTTAAAACCAAACACTACTTGGCAGTCCTCTTTTGCATGTTTTTGGCACATACCAGTTTACAAATGATCATTCTTTACATGAATGGATTGAAGAGTCTTTGTCAGCTGTCTCATGTGGAATGGATTATGTTGATTTAAAATTCTGTGAATGTGTTTGTATTAGATCACCAAGCATGTGAATGGAGACCATTTGCTTCTGAATTTTGCTCACAAAATCTAAGCTTTTAGTAAAGTTTTATACATTAAAAAACAAAAAAGGATTACAAATTCATAACTGAGTTTAAAAAAAACTGCTTGTTTGCCATTGGTGATGTCCGTCAACAGCTTGTTTTATCTTTGTAGTCTGCATTGCAGCGTTTTTCACACATGCTGTGTTCTGACAGATTTTTACTCTAAGTACACTGTCATTAAATGTGCTTTAGGTATATAGAATGTAACAATTAGAATACACCGTGTTAGTGTAGTAGTATTGCTTGTTGACTATGAAATGCAGTACAGCAGAATTTAAAGCTTTATAATCAAGATTAATTCAAGACTCAAGATTTTTATTGTCATTATACTGTATGCAGTTCTATTTACTGGTTAGTTAAAGTAAGTGTCTTCAAGACATCACAAGCAAACGATAGTGATGTTAAACTCAACACAGAATCAACCATTCAAAGCAGAAGTAACACAGTAAGATGTTTCAGTGCCTCACTTCATCACACCAAAAATCACACGATGAGGTGTTGCACTGCTTTTGAAGATCAGTTCTCTTCCTGCTTGGCTTGAGGAGTGATCCAAGTAAGTAAAGTCCAGTGAGAAAAAATGAGAAGCTTGGCATGAAAATAGGCACAATTAACTGATTGCTGCTGAGTTCTGCTAACAATCTTACAAGGAGTGAGTGTGGCTGGCTGACTTGGGCGAGTGAGTGCGTGGAGAGGGGCAGGTGTGTGGGTAACCAGGCACAGGAAAAATAGATGCAGAGAACACAGAAAAGGCAGAGCTGTTACAGTTCATTAATGTCTTGAAGACATGCAGAACAAAAGCGAGATTACATGACCTTGAGCCTTATTTTTATTAGTCTGGTACATAAACATGTTCTTAGTTTAGAGCATCTTTTTTGTTCTTTGATTTCTAGGCAGTTTGGATGGTCTGCCAGCATCTGCAGCAGTTGACATTGTAGTTGTGGTGTGTTGTGGTGTGTTTGCTTACTTGGAAGTGTCCTGAAGTCATCTGTAAGGAAGACATGCTCTTCATCAGGATCTGAGGCAATAATGTTGATTTCAGCCTGAAACCTGTCATACAGTGGATCAGTCCTATTCACGACTCCTATGACAAACATCTCGATCCCCTTTGCGTGAGCCTCTGAGGCTGTTTCTTCAAACTTCCTGATGTCACGAGCGTCGGCCTGCCCATCTGTTAAAACCACAGCCACTTTCCTCACACCAGGCCGTGAGGCCTTGAACAACTGGTTGGCTTGGTGGATGGCGCTGCCTGTAAAAGTGCCCTCACCCAGGTACGGCATATTCCTGACAGCAGCTTTGACATCGTTCTGGCTCGACTGTTGCTGCAGACTGACCACCACCATGTCCACGTGGCTGTAGAGCACCACGCCGATCTGGCTGGCTTCTTGGCTCACTGACATCTGGTCGATAAGGGCGTTCACAAAGTCTTTCACCAGCTCAAAGTTTTCTGGTCCCACACTCTCAGAGCTGTCTATGACAAATACCAGGTCCAGAGGGCTCTCTCTGCACTTCAAACCACAGCCTGGGCAACAAATACACATACATGACAAATGCAGAAAAAAAAATCTGGGGTAGATACAGAAACATAAAAAGTAGGACTATATCCCTGTGCATCTTATAATGTTACCCAGTGAGACTAAATACACTGCAATAACAACAAGTACACATCAAAAGTTCAGTTTTGTCTTGATTCAACTCAATCTTATCTTTTGAGGCATTTTTATTACTTTTAATGGGACTGAATGATATCATATTTTGTCCACTTTATTTAGATTTATGGGAAACATTACCTCCCTAATGACTGGGAAGTAAACTGCTGCAAAATGTGACAAAAATGTGTAATTTACCACAGATTTCCCGTATTATTCTGATGACCTCTTCTCTCTGTGTACAGAAAAATAACAAAGAATGTAGTTCTGAAATGTTAATTAGAATATCATATGTCACATGTTTGTTGTCAGTCGCTGTACTCACCGTCAGTCCTGGTTCCCCTTTTTCTCCAGGCCTCCCCTGAAAGATTAAACTTAGGTTAGGAAGTAGATGAGTGCATAGTGACCGTGTGTAAATAAATCTGCATATTATTTTATGTGCTTAAAGTATTTTTAATTATTATTATTTGTATAGAATGTAGCCATGAAAAAAAAAATAGAATTTTAGCACAACAGTAACTCAACAGTATTTTAATAATACAAAGTGGGTGACATAGTAGCATTTTGCTATTAACAGTTTACCTGAAGGTCTAAAGGTTACAAATTCCTGTCACTATGAATTTCTGGCCTGCAGACCTGGGCTAAAGGGCGTTTTCTTAGAGAGCCATCCGGAAATTTGGGTTTTGCAGTCAATCAATTGATCAATCAATAAGAACTGGAATCAGTGTTATTATTGATATTATGATCATTTATTTATCTGGTTGTTATTTATTACTAGCATTAGGCTCATATTGCTGTTGCAGCTCTTGCTTTATCCAAAAACTTCCTAGCTTCATTTATGCAGGCTGTATAATGATGATGGTCGCTCAGTAAATGCAGCCACACTGCCAGCTTCAGCCGATGCCCTAGATTTTAATATCATGGAAACTAGAGGTAATGTTATTCCAATGGTAGCAACCACAACAATAAGTAAAAACAGGGTTTTGCATAAGTATTGTCAGACAACTCACTTCTCACAAAAACATACTGACAGGCTGCGGGAAGGTTATGGATCTTGAGGAAATTGTCACAGTTAGAATCAATTGCCTAAAAGAAGGTCTCCAAAATAATTATAATACTTAATATATATATAATCACCAAATGTTTAACTGTTTAGGAGATTAAGGAGTAAACCATGAAGCATTTTGACATGGGACAACTTGTGTTACCATTGGTCCAGAAGATCCAGGTTCGCCATAGTCTCCTTTGTCTCCTTTCCTTCCCCGATCTCCAGGAACACCTCTATCACCCTATGTGTGTGACAGAACTCCTTATTACAGCTAATACTGGACACTGATAAATGGCAGTAATATGTAGCAGGTCAGGTTATGCTAACACATGCGGTAGTTGTATTGTTTGTACCTTCTCCCCTGCAAGTCCTTCGCCTGGGGCTCCCCGAGGACCTGATGGCCCTTGAAACCCGGGCTCCCCCTGAGAATAAAGACTGATGAATTGGTGAGGGTATATATATATATATGTTCATATAATACTTTGCCTCACTGACTGCACTGCACGTTACATTATTCCCATCAAACTTTCTACAGCAAACACATTGGTTCAATTTAATTCAGTTAGTGCCAAATCACAAAAAAAGTCATTTTAAGGTACTTTACAGTGTGAGGTTTAAGACCTTACAGAATATAATAATATTAAATCAACAGTTTTTCTTTCTTTAGAAACCCACACCAGTCTGTACTGTGCTGTGTGCATTCCCAAAATATGAAAATGATTTAATTATGATTTAATTTATGCTGAGATGCCATGTACTCTAACCTGAAAATCTCACATGAAAAACCTCTGTTCTGTAAATTTACTTAGGAGTGATGGCGCAAAAGATTGTTTTGACTTAACAGCACAGACAAATGACTCAGGAGGGGAGAATGAGCATTCTTGAAGGACATGATAATGGATCACCACAGTCAGATCCACCTTAGCTGCTCAGCAAACCCTCAAAAACAAAGTGGACATGTGTGGTCCACTGTCCAGCCTATCTCTTTAGCAGCATTGTCAAATGTTTGCTGTGGCTTACCTTTGGTCCCTGGATGCCTTCTCCCGGAGGTCCTGGGAAACCTGGTGGACCAGGCTGCCCTGTAGAACCCTGGGAATACATTACAGCCAGTCAATAAGGCTAATGCCATTATGATGCAGATGAAATGGTTTATAAGGACAATGCTCATGATCAAGGCAGAAGCCGAAGTTTCAAAACCACTAAAATCATAGAGTTGGTTTTATTAGGCTCAGAGAGAGAAAGTGTTGTCTCCTGCAGGTTGTGTGCAGTGTAGAGTACAGCATGACTCCTCCACTTCCTGTTAGTGAGAGCTGTCAGTCAGTTCTGTATGATGGCCAAAGGAGGGGAACCCCAGAACTTTAATAAATTGTGTCTATACTTTTAAGTCTTCCACCACTGTGTGTATTAAAGGTCTGCTGGCTCTCTGGTGTTCTGCAACTGTGTGTTACACAGAGAGCATGAGTGAGTGTGTTTAAGTAAACACTCTCTCTCTCTTCATGTGTATTTCTGCATCAACACTGAAATAACAAAACCAATATTATAACATTATTTAAAATTCTTCTAGTAGTAGTAGCAGTCTGTGTGTTTTTACATACACTCAATTAGATCAGTGTTTACATGGTTTGTTTTATGTTTAATCCAGTACTATACATATTACCAATTATTACAGATACCATAATAGCATGAAATCGTGATATTTGTGCTCAAGGTTATCATACTGTCAGTATCTCACACCGGCCCATGCCTAAAGGACAACATCATTTGTATTGTAGTGTGTATTCATAATGTATGTATGCACACTGACCTTTGGTCCATAAAGTCCAATTCCAGGAGGACCTGATGGCCCCGGGACCCCTGGTAAACCTCTGTCACCCTGAGGCACAAATCACACAGAACAAACTCAGAAGAATCATTTTTAATACTTATCCATGTTCATTCCATTTCTGCTTTTGTTTCTTAAGGTCCAGTGCCTACCATTACAAACAACAAATCATCAGTCTAGTTTCTATCATAAATCTCACACTTACACACATTTATCAAAATGTTTACTTACTTACTTACTAATGTGTGGATGCTGACGTCCAACAGCTTTGTGAAATAACACTCACCTTAAGTCCAGGTAGTCCTTTCCCTTCAGGTCCCATCTCTCCTTGCACTCCTGGCAAGCCAGGTAACCCCTAATGGTCAATGAATGACGTTCATTCACATATCTTTCTTTCTCATGCAGTGAACACAAAGATAATTCAGTTGTACCCCTCATTTTTGATTAGTGTTCCCTCTTACCATCGGTCCTGGGATGCCATCTCCCTTCATCCCTGGTGGACCCACAGGCCCTGGATTTCCTTTGTTACCCTGAAAAGACAGTCAAAATACTGTTAGTGACATACACTGTAAGAAAAGAAATATTAACTATATTATTATAGTTACCTTATTAAGGTAACTATGGCCTGAACATACATAACAACATTATAAATTTTTTTATTAACCTAATTATTATTAGGTAAAAATTAATTCTTCCTTGTCATTAGAGGAGCACATCAACACTCAATTATCAAATGTCACCAATACTTTGTCAAAGTTTGCACTTATTTATTTACTTCCTTATTTCCTCACATAGAAAGATGTCAGGAAATACATGACATCAGGTTCCATAGCGTAAGGTCATCTAATACGTGATTGTATCGACATGATGGACAAATGACATGATTATATTCTGTGCTCATGTTACCTTTGGTCCAGTGATTCCTACTCCAATTTCTCCAATAGGTCCAGCTGGTCCAACAGGTCCAGGCTCTCCCTGTTATTTGGATAAATGACTGTGCTCACTATTATTCTTATAAAACTTTAATATACTGTACATAATATAAGCAATATGTGCATTTATACATACAATCCAAAATATTGAAAAAAACAGTTTTATGTTATATTTCATGACATTCAGTAAAGTAATTTTTAAAATAAAGACTTTACATGAAGATGGACATAGTGAGGTGTGTCGCCAGACATAGTTTTGCACAGAAACCCAGATTTTAGCTTCCGACAGTGGACTTCTCTCTATACTCGTCTTGTTAGATCTTAGTGCGGCTTTCGACACTATAGATCAT
>JAUBNQ010000003.1:19817592-19828631 GCA_032353495.1 Ctenopoma kingsleyae | reverse complement strand
TATGTTATTAAACTATCTTTCCACGCTAAGCGATATTCATCTGAGTTTGTGGAGCGCCACCTCCTTTCCAGCTTTCGCGTTGTCTGCTTTAAGCTGCGGGTATGTGAATTGTACCACGGAGCTAACCTCCTCTGATTAACTACCTTCTTTTTCAGAAGGGCAACAGTATCAAGTATAGTGTGCAGGGAAGCTGCAGCACCGTCAACAATACAATCAACCTGTAGTCAGTATTAAGTCTCGATGCATGCTCAGTAATCCAGTTAAGGTCCAGGTCAACTTTCTAGGATGTCAGTATTAAGGTTAGGAAAGTATGAAAATCACCCTGCACACACTTGAATTGCTGATGTGCACATTATTTTTGAGCAAATGGGTCACAACATGTAGAACTATGGTTTAAAATTAACTTAGACCATGATGGTTGAACTACTGTTAATATTGTTGTAATGATGCCATTAAAAGTGTGAGGGTTATATTTATTTTCAGTAAATTGTGCATTACTTGCTGTGCAGGAGAGACGGTTGAAGAACAGAGGAGGAAGATGCAGACCATAAACAAAACACAGCCATCAACAAACGTCGTAGTGCAGCCGTCAAAGGTGAGCTTGTTGATCCATGACGTGGAGAAAACTGAGAAGTGTTGTTTGTCTTCCTCTGCTGGGTGATTTGCCTCTGGGACCAGTAGCTCTGAGCTTCCCACCCAACCTTGTCTTGCATTCTGAGATGTTGACAGGTGCTGCTGCCGTTCACCATGCTGGCTTTAAATCTGAGCTGAGACAGAAGCTTCCAAACACAAGCCTACATTTATTTTATCAGCCTTAATACTTGAGTGTTAATTGGTTGGTTTCTAATTAAGGACATGTCTGGGCCATACAGCGTCTTTGCGATACCACATGTCCTATATCTGTGAAGATTCTCAGTCATCCAGGTGAAGTTGTCTGGAAGTTGACTCATGGCAACTGGACTTCTTTCTTGTAAGGTCGAAACGTTTCGCTCTTGAGTGTCCTTTGTCCTTTAAATGAAGGGCAGTGTTAACACACTGAAATAGAGATTCATACATCCAAAAGACCAGATACCTAAACATAAGAAGAGCAATATGGTGTATGCTGTTTAGTGCAGTGAAGAGTGTTCCGAGCTGTACATTGGAGAAACCAAACAACCACTGCACAGGAGGATGGCCCAGCACAGAAGGAGCAACACCTCAGGGCCAGAATCAGCTGTGTACCTTCATTTGAAGGACAAAGGACACTGTTTTGAGGACCAAAATGTAGTCAGGGGTATGACTGTTACATCTGCTCATACCTCTCCCCAATCACTTTCACTTAAGAAGCCTATTCAAGACAGGTGAGAGGTGAAACCAACCTGAAAGGTTGGTGAAACCAATTTGTCACTAACCAACTTCCCTCAGACCGACAAAGCGATTCGGATGAATTGCAACCTAAGAAAGAATTCCAGCTGCCATGACTCAACTTCCAGACACATGTCCTACAGTGAGCAGCAGCAGCATTATAATGATTTCATCTCTTGTGGGGACTTTTGACTTTGACACAAAAGTCATAGTCACATGGTTCTAATTATAAAAAAGATATTTAAGTATTATTGTTTTCCTGCACTTTAAATATTTATCTTTCAAGCATTGAGGTTCCAGCTGTCGCCATGTGATTCAGAAGCTGGGTTCATTTGTCTGAAATACTGTTTACTGTAATGATTTGGAGAGAGCGGACCCAAGGATGCACTCAAACACACTGAATTAAAGGAAATTTAATAACAAATGGTGAGTATACAGACAAACTGAAAATCACTCCACATGGAGGAAAACGCCAGGTGACAAACTGAAAACCCAAAGAGAACAACCAAACTAAAACAGGGGAGGAAACGGGTTACACAAAGACGGAGAAAACACTAACAAGAACCAGCAGAACCTAAAAAGAAACACAAATGGGAATCTAAACTGAGGACCAGACAACAAATGAACTGAAACACAAGGAAACTGAAGACTAAATGTCTCAGACAGACAAGAGAAACAGAACCAGAGCCAAACCCACTGGGGGAAACACAGACTGGAGACCAGAACAGAGCGGAGCTGGGGCTGAAGAGCGAATGCAGGATAACATGAAGAAAAGCCAGGAACCGATGCAGGGAGCCGACACAAGGAAAGGAACAGAGGACAGCACAGCCAAGAATAAACAGACGATCTGACAAGTCTTGAAGTGAGATATTTTGTATTAAAATAAGGTCAAGATACCATCATGTTGCCAATACGTGTCAGAGCATCCCTGCAAGTATGTCCCTGTGTGTGCATGACCCCAAATCTGATGAAATAAATTGAAAATTACCTTAATGGAATGAAGTCAAGTTTTGCATAGTCAACATAAACATACTGTACACAGGTACAATCTGACTTACAGATAGGGTTTTTAGTGTTTCATATTGAAAAGAACAGTAATGCATGTTGTGTGGTCACATGAGCACTGCCAGAACATGGTTTTTGATTTTCATGATTCTCCAGTCATCATGTTGTCCACCTCCCTCACATCATTCCAGAGTTGTTCTGTGCCAGCACATGTGCAATGGTGCATAAACGTGAAGTTATAAAACTAGATTCAAACAGGTATAAAACGGTTTGGAACAGGGGGCGACTCATGACCTGTTTAGCATTTCATAATAAGCATCTCCTTTTTGAAAACCAGCTTTGTGTCTCTTCCAAATATTCTGGTTTTACAGGAAGTGACTCAGATGTCACACAATCTCAAATATCCTTAAGGAAAAGTTCAAAAAGAGCTCTGTCACTGAGGACTAGAAAAGCCCTGTGCAGACTCACAGATGAGATGATGAGGGCAATGTCATGATACTGTGAAGCCCCTCCCCCTGTCTTGGAGGTTTTCCTTGCCAACATGGACCATGATCACCTCTCCTTCCTTATTACATTCCCTGAGTTGGTTTACTTTTACACTTCACAGCATTAAAATGTTTTTTACATTCATAAATCATTTCATTACATTGCGTATAAGAATGACACAGTCTGCTTTATTTAAATAATTTAAACAAATATTTTGTCTGCCAGGTCAAAGGGGTGTACTTTGGCTACAGGTGGTGAAGGTTAGGTATGATCCTGCCAAACTGGATAACTTTGTATTGCTCCTCATTGGATTGTGTAAAATTGGACACAGTTTGTATAACTGGCAGTGGCGTTAACGTCTACCAGCACACATATTCAGTATAAATTGGAAAGGTCCACTAGTTTGCATTGAGTTTTTCAGTTCTGTTCACTGACAAATGTCTCCTTTTTTTCCTATTTTTTTCTCTCACAGTCATCCTGTACAGCTCCAGCTCAACCCACCGACATAAAGCTTTCTGAAGCTTTACCTGGCACAGGGCCTGCAGCGGAGCCCTCAGCAGGTGAATCGGCTTCGACCCTCCCAGATCTTCTTGGAGATGTCCCCTTCACTTTGGCTCCTCATGTCCTGGCCATGCAGGCAGGACTCACAGTCATCCCTGATGTACTGCTGTCCCAGGACATTAACTACAACCTTTCTCATTTTCAGTATGACTTCACTTTAGAGAACTCTGTGCTTCACAATGCCTAGTTAGTGAGAGTTTTACATCAGCAGTTCACACTGAGGGCGGCTGGGCTGAGTGTTCCAGCTCTACAACAAACTGAACAAACAAATGTGATCCTGTAGGATCCTGAACAGATAAAAGCTCAGTAAAGTCACATAAACATAAAATTAATTGTACAATTTCTGCATTTAGCCCCTGTTGGTTTAGTTTAAAACTTGGGCTTTAGAATGAAATAACATTGCACTTAAGGAAGGAAACAAGGAAGTATTGCAATCACATTAGCTGTAGAACTGCTAACCGCGAAACATTTACTGTTTTGGAGGAACTGCTTGGTCCGTGTTGTGTTGCTCTCTGTGTGAACACAGGAAGTAGAGCGTGTTACAATGATGCTATCTAAGACTTGACAGAATAATTACAGTTTATTACAGCTTGGGTTTCCCTCAGTTACAATAACATTGTACTTGTCAAGAAATTTGCTGAGATTTGGCAACACACTGAAATGGTATTGCACAGAAAACTATGCACACTAGCTCAGTGTGTAGAGTAAAGGCATGAGTACAGGCTGGGTTTGGGTTGCACAGAATTGGACTAACTGCTCCTATCTCTCACCCTGCCAGTCTTTTAGCATATGCTACATTTTGCCAGATGTCTGCAATGAACTTGTTCAATCCTCGTATTACAGATACACAAAGTGAAACAAAGTACAAAAACAAGACCAAGTTGTACTAAATTGTAATGATCCTTCAAGGTAGCTTCAGAGAAGCTTGATACTTTGTTGCCAAGTGTTCTGTAGTCCTTATGCTGTGAGCTGAGGATGAGCTGTGAATAGAGTGAAAATTCAAAATTTACAGCAAAAAATTAGTTTCTTTGAGCGTGTGGTAACTTAATGATCAAGCAACGTCAACGCCATTAGTACTTAAGTCAAGGAATCACACAAAAAAACTGCCTACCTCCCCAAGTTCTATCCAAGTCTGTAATAGGATTAGATGGAAAATACAAATTCATTGTCTATTTATGTAAGAGATAAATCATGTAGAGGTTGTGTGAAGGACAAAATAAGAAAATGTTTTACTAATTGGAGCTCTTATGTAATAATTTCATGTTATGTCATTTATATATCTGACATTAAATGAAGCAACAACACCTGCTTCATATAATGTCACTATAAATGTTTTCTGTTACTAATGACAGCCATATTTGATTTTAGCCTTTTGATTGTGGCCTTCCTAATGATCCATTATATTTCTCTGTGAGCATTGTTCTTTGCTTTTTTCTGTTAATGGAATGCAGTTTAACTATACAACAATCAGCATCAACATTAAAACTACTGACGGATGAAGTGAGTAACGCTGTCAGGTGGTGGGAAATATTAGGCAGCAAGTAAACAGTCAGTCCTTAACGTTTATGTGTTGGAAGCAAGGGTGAGGATCTTAGCAACTTTGAGAAGGGCCAAATCCTGATGGCTAGACGTATGTGCAGTGGTCAGTACCTACCAAAAATTGTCTTAAGGTAGAACAAGCTGCTGGCCATGAGCACACAGTACAGTACAGTTGGTTGCTTAGCTGCAGGATATGGATATGCTGCTGTTGGTGCTAGATACCAGAGGACACCGACAAGGAGGAGTCCATGCCTTGACAGGTCAAGGCCACACAACTAGGTTTTTTATCTATCATACATACACATATATATATATATATAGATATATCTATATATAGATATATCTATATAGATATACATATAGATACATATCTATATATGTATAGATATCTATATATACTTACATTTACATAGATATACATATATCTATAGATATATGTATATGTATATGGATGTGTGTCTATATATTTCATTTTGTATTTTAGAAGCAAACTCACTATAATCTTTTTCTTGAACTGTCCTGTTAAGTATCTGTTCTCTTGGTTGTGACTGTGGAATTTACAAATACAACTTTAGTGTTGTTTAACTTGTGTGTGTCTGTTTGAGTTTCTTCATTGTTTTTGATCACATTAAGTAGTTTTGTTTCTTTATTAGGATTAAAGACAGATATATGTTGTAATACTCTACATTCAGATGTTATTTGCACTTCATAAACTAAAGCACTGAATGGTATGATACGTTTCATAATTGTACTAAAAGTATTATGCAGAGATGATGCTCATCATGGATGTGGGAATAACATACCAAGACATACTAGATCATTGTATTTCAAATGTTTATTTAAAAGCAATAAATATTCAATATCTAATCTAGTATATTGTATTTAGTGAGGGCTGCAGAATAATTTGTTTAGGACACAGTGTAAGGCTTTAACCTAACGTGTTATTTTTCTAGATGTGGAACTTGTCTTTCTACATTCCAGACTTATTAAGCTTGATTTCTGATTTCATGGCGTTAATGATTCTTGATTTAGTGATGTAGGACTTCAGTTGCTACCTTTTCTTATTACATTGGGAGGTTATAACCACCAATTTCAATACACTCAGTGGGTTCACTATGTGTAATGAAGCCCCACAGTGTTAAAACAGAAATATATAAAATTACATTTTAGTTAAATAAGATCAAGATAATAGACTATTTATCTTGTAAAAACTGCTGGATGAAATTTATTAAAAAACTTAATATTTCCTTTATTGTTAAACAGATCTGACATACTTTCTTGAATGTATTCTACTTACATATTCAAGGCAACGCACATAAACAAAGGCTGCACCTCATGCTCCAGTGCAGCAGTTCACCTGTGGCTCACTGACATTGGTTCAAGTTGAACTAACCAGGAAGTAGTAGTAGTGACTCGTTTCCTCCCACTGGCCACAGCTTCTATGCTCGTTAAGGTAATTGATGTGATAGCTGTGATAGAGGAGTGAGGAGCTGTGACAAACACGACTACTAATGTAACGTTAATACTGGGGTGTGCGTGGATGACCTTAATTAACTTTGATGACCCAAAGGCCAAAGCTAGCAAAATAGATAGCATTTTCATAACAAAACCGCACCATTGAGCTCTTTCTAAGGACTCGGCACTTTTACGTGACATTGTTGAATGAACGAGTTTGTCGTGCGGACGTAGCAGATCATGTCAGCATCATCATCATCATCAGCAGCAGCAGCAGCAGCCTGCTCATCCCAGCAGCGGTTTAAACACAGCGGCTCCCCTACTGCCTCCTCTTCCTGTAGCAACAGCACCACTACGGTCCGGTTGCAGCCTATCCGCGCCACGGTGCCGTACCAGCTTTTGCGTGGAAATCAGCACAGCCCAACCCGCCCCGCTTCCTCTTCCATAACAGCCGGGAGCAACACAGGACTGACGACGTCCCGTTGCTCCAGTCCCGCCAACCCGGGTGGAAGCGGCTCGGAGGGCAGGCTGGTCCCCAGGCACAGACTTTCATCACACTCCGACAGCGAGAGCTCCCCCGAAGGTTCTGCCTATTTGTCTGTTTCCAAAGGTAATGTCGTCATTAAAAGCAGAAATGTGTCTGTAATGCATCCACCATCGTTCATTTAGCTTGGTGCTATGCTAAGTACCATTTCTGTTGGTATGATGCGACAGTCACGCCAAACTAGCTTTAAAAAGTAGCAAATTACTGTTTGGGCGATTAATGAATACCATACGTTGTTTTCATAATATAAACCTATATATTTTTCAAACAAGTATATCTTACTCTTTTATTCGGCTTTCCTACAATTCACCGCCCAACATAAGTTTAAATAAAATCTCAACTGTAAACATTTTTCCCCTCATTGGTTATCAGGCGCCACGTTGTGTTTTGGTGCGGTAACCTAATGAAAATATTTGTTGAAGTATCACAAAATGTTCAATATTTATTGAGTTGAACGCAGTTTTTTAACATTGCATATATGCCGAATATCAAAGTGGACTGTCATTATTTAGACATAAGCTTAGTGGATTTTAAAAACATTCACAATTTCTCCAGTAAGCCAGACCACCTTAAATTGACAAGTTTTCCAAAGCTAGATTCAGAGCAGCGAACCGTTCGCTCTGTAGCTTAAACTACCCCTGTCGGGGCGAGATGCTAGGCTAGTTGGCTAGCTTTTTAATTAGGTCATTATACATTGGGGGTTTAATACTTGACGCTTAAAAAATCTAGGATGTTCATATAACCGCAGTATTTCTACACAGGGTGTCGCAGTCAGTATTGTTATTGTAGCATAATGTCGCTAACGTTAATATTTGAGCGCAGCATATTCCGAGCTGGTAACGTCACAATCTAGTGGAGTGTGTTACAATAGCGATTTAAAGAGAATCTCTTTGATCTGATATTCGCTAATACAGCTGTTGTTAAATTATATTGACATCAGCTTTGCAGTGAGGCTATGGAAGCCTGTGTGGTGATAGTGAAGCCTGTCTGTCGAACACAAACAGGGCTCACTGACATCCATAATGCGGATCATTAGCCGGATTGTCACAATCTGCTGTGAACATTTTAAAGCTTAGTCTTAATTCGTTAGAATGAGCTTGTTTACCACCATGAAAATGGAAAAAAGACGAGTTCACCTGTTCCGTGTGTGGCTCCTATGGCAACACTGGGGCCTAGCAGTCTATGAGACATAAACAGAGCCCTGTGGGCAAAGCAGCCTCTGCAAACTGCATGTATACATGTACACACACTCCACAATAACACACAGCATATACATATATCTGTTACAAAGAATAATCAAAAGTTTCAGATACACTAAATTATCTGTGTTGTTTTTGTGGTGGAGCCAGCAAACAGTTTGTGTCATGGCCATTACATGATCACTCTGTGTATATGTCTGAAAGGTCTTAATGTTTTCTTCTCTGATCAAACCCACTACACACCACCACGCGCAATTGTTTTCGCATCTGCTCACATTATTAGTGGTAGCAGTGGTTAGTCCAGGGCTTTTAGATCGGGTGGTCAAGGTGGGGCATGAATTAAGACAGGGTGGCTGTGGGCAGACATTCTGGACTCCTGTCACTGATAAATAAACAGACACATAGATGATGGGTTTTCATTTGATGACCTTATCTGAACAATGATGATGTGGCTCTGTGAACTAGAGGCACAGAAGCTAGTACCAGCACTGATTGACATATTAAAAAGATTATCTAACATTACTTCTTAATTTATCTTCATAATATTCGTGCTACCTATCGACATTTTAGTATGTGTAGACATTTTTGTGATCATTAGTATCTTAATGACACTGTAGTTAAAGCTGCAGTAATCCTTTTACAGTGGACCAGCTGCAGAACCTTTTAGCTTATTATTATGGTTTTCTGACCCAGAAGTTAGACTGTCGTCAACCTTGTTTCCAGCAGAAGCAGCAGAAAGCTGTTCTGATAAGTCCACTGTGCAGTACATCCCTAGTAGTCCTGGGTGGTATACTGGTTCATATCGAAAACTGGTTTTTGTTTTTGTTGTGATATGGATTTTTATTATACCGTAATACCGGTTTAAATAGCCTAAACAATGTGCGGAACGTAGCGCAGCCGGAAATTGTTTAAGGGGGACCTTTTTCACTGCTACAGCGCTAAACACACATAGTACCTGCGTTAGTGGGGGTATTGAGCGGTGAAAATGAACAGAGAACATTCAGAAACTGAAGCTGTAGCAGACGATGAAGGTAAACATAACACGGAGAAACCTTTGCTGAAAAAGGAGCAGTGTCTGTTGTCTGAGATACTTTGGTTTTAAAAGCTCAGACGTGGACCAAACAACTATTTACTGCTAACAAGCTAAAGTTGTCACCAGAGGCTGGGCTGGGGGTGGGGTGCTAGATGGACGCCAACACAAACGCTTAAAGGAATCATGGTGTTTGTGTGTTTGTTTTAATGACAAATTAACAGATTTTGGGGGCGTTTAAAAGACGCTCATAGTTTCATCGCTTATCAGGTAGTTGACGAAACATATTTTCCAATGCACGCTCTGTCTGCTGATGGGTGAGTGTACTCACCTGTGTGTGCGCGCATTGGGGCAGATACAGAGTATCCTGCCGTGCACGATATAGAAAGCAGAGGAGAACTGTAAACGCACAATCACGTAGACACAGAAATGACATGTCGTCGGGTAAATGAGATAAATAACATCAGACTGTTTAGTTAGTTTAATAAAAGGACAACATATAGACCTGTTCTATGGGAAAGGTAACCTGGAAACTTATGTTGTGATCTGGCGCTCTTCTCTCTATTAGTGGAAAATATGATTAACACAGACTCATGCATGGGGAAAAATACCATTGAATACCATGAAACCTTCATAATTTTGAAAAATACCATAATATAGAATTTTAGTCATACCGCCCAGCTCTAATACCCAGCACCAAACAACAGATGGACAGAGTTAGAGACTAGCTGGTGAACACAGTGAAGTAGTTAACAGCTAAAGAACCAGATGTTCCCATGAGGTATTGTTGAAATCAGGATTAAAAGGAGAATGAATGTTGGACGTCATCAGGGGACACAAACATGAGTCCAGATGAATGCTAATATTGCTGTTTGTCAGCTGGATGATAAATAGTTGAGCAACATGTTAGCCATAACAGTGTTGTTTGATACTTCCCTCAGATGTGGTTGGTTCACCACAGTCAACATTTGGGTAAAAAGGTAAATGACCTGGTTGATCTAGTATAGAAACACAAGTGTTATGGATGGATGGCTAATTTGATGATGGAGTAAAATCACTCTGCTTTAGGAATCTTCTCCTGGATGTAGGCTTCTAACTTTCAGCAGAAGATGCCTGTCCCATGTAAATTTCAATGATAGATAGATCAGGTTGCACTTGTCTCAAAGCTACTTGGTGGTGATTAGACGTACTTGAAGTTCTTAAAGATATAATATTTCACCTGTCATTCAGAAGGCTTCTTCAGTTCTAACTTACTGGTTGGTAGGGGTGTTTGATATTGACAAAATATTATATCATGATATTTTTTGCCATTTTCCTGATAACAATAATTTGACGATAAAAAGATTTAAGCCTTATGTTCGATCTGTTCGTCTGTAATAGGATATTTACTGTTGCTAAATAATACTAAAGAAGCAGCACATAAAAAATACATAAACAGTGTTTTTTGAAAAACAGGTCTTACTGAATTTATTCAAAACTTGTAAAACGAGTAGTATGTATAGGCTTTGTCTGCGGAGCCTCAGGTGATCACAACTTCTCTCAGTGTATGAAATGAATGAGACTCACTAATATCGTCTCCTAATTCCAGCGTAATCTGAGTTGTTTCAGAACATTAATTAACATTAATAAGTCACTAATGTTTAGTTTGTAGCTTCCAGTTGTGTGTAGAATGACGCTTTGGTTATGTCTTTTCTTTTGGTAAACTTCTTTTTCACAACGACTCCGCCAAAGTTTGTTGCTGTGGTTGTTTTATTTTTTGCTGTCACCACTACCTGGGATTTGACAGACCTCCAAAGCTTTTCAAGATTCAAAAAACTTTATTAATCCCAGAGGGAAATTGTTTTGCCTTGTTACAGCCGCTCTCAGTTAAAAAAAA
>JAUBNQ010000003.1:19784086-19795191 GCA_032353495.1 Ctenopoma kingsleyae | reverse complement strand
GTGTATGTATGTATATATATATGTATATACCGTATATATAAGAAAAACAGCTGTACGACTGAGAATTATGTTTACACTATCCAGGTTACGTTGTTAAACCCTGTCTAAAAAGAGAAAAGAATTTGGGCAAAGACTAAAAGAAAAACAAAATGGCCACAAATTAGTTGCACATTGTTTGCATCTGGCCTTGCTTCAGGTATTTCACAATCAGAGTCTATACTCAGGTAATTTGGAATGTATGTCCATACAAATATCTGCAGCTTGACAAAGCAGTGCAGATTCACTGACATTATTCCTGGTTTTTCTCATTCCCAGACAAATCATTCCTTTGGGTTTCAGAGTCCAGTCTGAAACGAGAACTTTGATTAGAGCTTTAGAGGGTATAGCATGGGCATCCAGTCATGGTTACCTTTCTGGACTGGTGGTTGGGTACTGTACGGACCACACACATTGATGGCATACTGTATGTGGCTGTGCGTGTACTGACTGAAGCACGCTGGACAGAGACTTGGATGGACAATGGTTGTCTGTTATTTAAATCTGTTGACAATGTGTAATTGGCTGTTGGCACTGAAACAGAAATCTGCAGTACCATCACAGGAAAATACAGTCAAATGGAAACATTTGGTTCTATACATGTGCAGATTGGAGGTCTAGTTGTACAAACATTTGTCTGTGGTAAAAAGTATCATTTTGGTTTGTTTTGGTCAGTTTTTCACTATATCACTATCCATGTTTTAAAAAAAAACACACACTGGCCAATAATATATGTATCAGTCAGGCTCCAAAAAAGACAGAATAGTGATAGAAATATAAACAAAATGTAATGACAGCAAGTGGTAACATTGAGGCTCTCAACGTGTAAAGTATAGTAAACTTCAATACACTAATACTGCACAATTCTTTTACAATAGAAACACAGAATTATCACCAACTCCGCAGTTCTACTAGTGCTTGGTCTCTTTTAGCTAATCATTTTTTATTTTCTGGACAAAACAGCTCTTATTATAACCTTGATTCCAGGTTTTTCCTCAGCTCTTTTATCACCCAGCACAAACCAGAAGAGTTGGTGAACCATGTAGCCTGATAGCTATAGGGTTTTGTAAGACTGTTGGAAACCAAAGCAGAGCTTACAAGAGACTGAATATTAATTTCATTTGGAATAAATGCTAATCCTGCTCTGTGTTTGCTGCAGTGTTTTGGGTTTGTTTGTGCTGCCGTCAGGTAGCAGAAAAAATCAGTTAATGCAGCTTTAAATCTGACCAGACATTTGATGCATGGTTTTGGCACTTGTCAGTCTTTGATAATCACAGGTACGGACACATCTGTGTGTCACGTATCCAGCCATATAACATAAATACTTGTACAACTTTCATCTCCAATCTGCAGTCAGTTGATATCCAATCTTAGGCTGTTCTGATAATACTGATAACTGCTATTCCATGAAAGGCATTCCATGAGATTTTAGCATCCAAGACATAAATAGATTCATGATGAATCATTCCTAAAATATCTCTGCTTTTTGGTTTTATCACAGTAAGAGACTAGCTACAGTACTGAGATGTTTGGTTGCAGATACAGTTGCACCTTCATCTGCTTGATGCACAGATGAAAGGACCACACTGGCCTGCCTCCCTCTCACTGTCTGGCTGTTATTACTGAATGTTGTAGACACCCTAATGCTACCACCAAGCAACAAAACCTTCTGAACATCTCATGTATTCTGTGCACAACACCTTCTGGGCCATTAAATGAGCATTCCCAAGTGTAAATGGTTGACCTCTTTTATTTGCAAGAGTAAAACATAATTCATGTTTATTTTGTTATCTGGTGTGCTTGTGGATTCCCTGCATTGATGCTCCATTCATATGTTGTATATATGTGGCTTTTAAAGAAGCTCAATGCAACGTTGTGGTTTCTTAAGACATTTCAGCACCTTACCAAGAGCTATAGCTTTCCCAATGTCCCACATATACTCAGCATTGGTAAAGTAGATGTGTGCAATAATAGGAACAAAAGTTGTTGTCCTTCCAGATGCTGTCTGTTCTTTGATTCAAGCGATTCATCTTGCATTCCTTTAGTTTTGAGCATGGGGACTGGATCAGCAAGTGGTTTGTTGCTAAAGCCATTAATCAATACAAAACCAGCATTGAGAGTGACCAGAGCACATCACTGGCAGGTCAGAGTGTTCATCAACTCACTACATGATACTCCTTGTGTAACCTGCAGTGTCAAAGTTCATGCACAATGGCAATAAAAGAAATTATTGGTTCTTTTGTCCACTTTTTAGTGTGAATGTGTGTTCAGTGACACCACCAACAGGGTGACCATGTAGTTGACAGCTGCCATCCACACGCTCAGTTATTGTCGTTTTTGTACAGACATACTGATACTTTAATGCAGCAAATAATTTCCCCCATTTTCAAATTTTCCAATCTCAGGAACTCAGATGAAGGGTTAAAAAATTATCTATCCTATAATTTTTAATGAAACTAGAGACATACATTATAACAAGAATCTATACTTTGCTGGTTACACCGTGAGGTGAACCTGTCAGTGGCACTAGTGAAAAAAGTCAGAGGATTACCAAAGTCATTAGTAGTGATATTTACAGTTAGGTCCATAAATAATGGACTGATGATGAGCAAATTTAAGACTTTCAGCAATTCAGAAAATCTGTTTTCATACACACACTCCCATTCCTGAGGGCTTATAAATAAAGTAAAAATGGCTGACAAGCAGTTGCATCTTGTTCCCTCACTACTCCATGACTAAAGGGGTGGTCATTCTTTAGTAACTCATAATTTACAGAACCTGAATGGTAATTTCTTGTGTCTTCTCCTTGTAAGTTGCTTTGGATAAAAGTGTCTGCCAAGTAAAGTGAAGTAAAGGGTGGTACTGGTTCAGCTGATAGGACAGTCGTCTATGAATTCTGGGATTTGTGGTTCAGCTCCTGCTTCCTACTGGCCATATGTCATGGTGACACCTAAACCCTGTATTAGTGCTGTCATCTACTGTCTGGCTGCTGTCCAACAACCCAAGGGAATCAATAAAATATGTCATTATTGTGGTTATTAACACATCAAAGGGATCAAAGGCCTGGAGGGGGTTCTGAGTGTTGCACGTTCTAGATGAAAACCTCAGAGCCAAAACCAGAGGTGGTAAGTAACTAAGTACATTTACTCAAGTACTATACTTGAGTACAGTTTAGAGCTACTTGTACTTTACTGGAGTAGTTCCATTTTATTACATTTTGTTACTTTTACTTTTACTCCACTACAAACCAGAGGAAAATATTGTGCTTTTACTCCACTACATTTATTTTAACATCAGTTACTAGTTACTGCAGGATTAGATTCTTATAAAAATCATTATCTATTAGTAAAAGGCTGATGTATCATGGATTAACTTCCTGTCACTATATAAGAAGTTAAAATCAGTCCACCTTCACCAACTTCTTCGTTTCTGTTCCACAGTCTGTAGGTTAACAACTCATTTTTACCATAATTTTCACCTTTGAGAATTTGTTGAACAAATTTGGACAAAACTTCTACATTTATGTTTTCACCAGCATCAAATTCTATATTGTTAAAATACACTTTTTTCTTAGTAGAGTACATATACTTTTGTACTTTAAATAAGATTTTGTGCATGTACTTTGGTATTTTTACTTGAAAATTAAAAGGTACTTCTACTTGTAGTGGAGTATTTTTCTAGGCAAATAGAGTTTGTGTACTTTATACACCTCTGGCCAAAACTGTACACACCAACATGACTTATACTTTTAACACAAACATATGGTGTTTGGTGCCCTCCACTGGACACAGTCTGCAATTGCTTTACCACTGATACCTGCTGCCAAATCACTGAATAATATTAATGACAGGTTCATCATGTTTCCTTCTCACAAAAAGTAATCAGTCTAATTCACCAGACATCAACAGACAGACTTCAACATCTTTCTTCGATTGTGATCATTTGTGGACCACGATGGAGAGAACTGGTATACAGTAGATTTGCTTCATTTCCCTATATACACATTTGCCCCTTGATCAACCGCCCCTCTCTGAAAAAGGTAAAATATTTCCAAAAATACCGAATCAGATTTTGGGGGATATATGTGAGAAATAATGCAAAAGACACATGGGATTCTGCAGCTCAGGAATGTCCCCTTCCTTCACATTGGTAACATTAAATACATTATTATTTCATCTATTTTTAGCTTGCCACAGGTACAAAATCATTTGACTCAACATCTCACTTTTCTGGAAACAATAAAGCTAAAATTTCCCTGTCAACATTAAAAGAAAGAAAAAAAATCATAGGGCAGCCATGAAGCACCACATTTCCATCACTATTTCCTTGCAACTCAACTACTTTTCACTCCACTTACTGTATTTCACCACTTCTGTTTTCCAGCATATGTTTGTCTAGTACTTAGTCAAATGGATTCAGAAGGATAATTACAACAACTCGTGGGGAGATTTAGTAAAATCAATGCAAATTTATTTCAGTTGCAGATTTTGCTTTAACGCCACAGTCAGTCAAAAAAAAACTTGTGAAATGATCTTACTGATGAAGATGATGATGATGATGATTGTAGCTCACTTTAATACCATTGGCAGTGATCTCTTCCTTGTTCCTGAAGTGTATTCATTTAGGGCACTGTAGGATGTGGTTTTGGATAGGAGGTGCTCAGGCTGGGTCACCAGAATCCACTGTTAAGTCCTCCTAAACTCACCTCCCCTTCAGGTGCCCTGAAGAACTCCCTCAACGGAGCCACAATCTGTGTGTATCTGTCTATTTAATTAACTGTCAATTTTATTGTTTATTTATCTACTAAATGTACTATCCCCCCTTTCCTCTTTATGTCATCCTGTCTTTATTTTATTATATATACATTTCTTCCCTTTCCCCACTCTCTTTCCCAATATCCCTCCCGTCTCACACTCCCTAGTACCCATTACCCCAATGCACTTTCACAAACATACACATTCCCAATGCCGTCTTCCTCATTTGTCTTGTACTTACGACCGTGTCCCACACTGTCTATAGTGTCCTGTCTTCAGCTGTGAAAAAAAATGAAGGAATGGTGAGAACATGTGACACACTGCTGTCTGATGATTTATTAACTACAAACAACATGTAATCTGCAGCTACAGTATCAGGAATATTTCACACTTAACATCCTGTTGTGGCATCAGCTTCACCGATGTCACTTGTCCATAACCAAAGCACATAAATCAGGGAATATGCATCTTTTTTTTAATGAGTTCAGTATTTAGACCATGACAAATATTTCTAATTAAATAATACTATAAGGACAACACATGTCCAGATGTTTATCCAGGTATTAACAATTTTCATAGAATCGTATATGATTACTCTGTCGCTTAGGTACTTACATACATGTGCTTCATTTAGGTAGTTCCAACCTAGAATTTCATCATTTATTTGCATAAACAATGTAGATAGTGAGTGTGAAAGTTAATTCTTTATTTAGGAAATAGCAGTTTGACATTAAAATCTTAACTCACAAGAAACTTACCAGCCCATCCAAGAGCTTTCAACTGCATTTCATGACAGAATGATGTCTTCTCAGCTGTCATCATGCGACCTTTTTTAAGGAGCTTCAAATATAACAGATGATATCTTTTTGAAATGTTCAGCAGACTGCTTTATAGTTTGCCTCACTTGTACTCATTCACATTCACCTGCCCCTCAAAATCAGCTTGATGATTTTGGTATATCAAATCAAACCAACAGTGTGATCAGTGGATGACTCAGTCCAGCTCCTAAGCCACAGTCACATGTACAAATAATGTCCAAATAAAATAGTAGATCAAAATAAAAAGAAGAAAAGTTGTTCCAGGAGAGAAAAGAGGCATGGAGGCAGTTTCAAGCTGTTGGTTTTCCATCTTGAGGAGGAGGCTCTGGTAACAAAGATACAACAGCATAACAGAGCATCACAAGAGTCATCATCATGCAGTGATATTTCTTTGTATTATTACTCCACTTACTGTATTTCACCACTTCTGTTTTCCAGCATATGTTTGTCTAGTTTAGTTTTACATAAATTTAATAAAATATAAACTGAAATATAAAGAAAGACATTTTAAATGAATGTATAAATATGTCTCAAAATATATTTGTCCTCTAAATGTACTTTATACTGGTTTATAACAATGCCTCATCATCAATACACAATCAATGCAACATCCAGCAGATGGCAGTATATCACCACAGTACAGCTGAAGCTGAAACACAGCTCCTTCTGATGAAACAAAAGATTTTCTTCAATATGTAGTAAAAATGTGTGAACTGATTAAATTAATGTCTCTTATGAAGACCTGAGTGAACGTCTACCTGCTGTAGTAGTTATGTTACAGTCACAGTGCATCATGGTGGAGACACAGAATAATTTACATTCAATTAAAACATTTCCGTGCTTGACAGGGGAATATTACTCTAAAATGCAGATTCTCTTACAAGAAAACCATTGTTGGCCCTGTTTCAACTACTAATCGGCTTTGTCACAAACTCGATTTTCTGTGCTAATCTCAACCTCCCAGCACATCCAAACTGGGCAAATAGAACAAAGGTAAGACTCTTTTAAAATCAAATTACAGAACATAAAGCCTCTTGTAATCCTCTGTTTTCTAGCATTCTTAGTCATGCTGCTGTTTCTCCATTCAGACGCAGCTCTGTGCAAAATGCTAATCCCTGTTTATCAGAGAAAAAGATAATGGAACACATCGAGTCAGCATCAAACTGTTAAACCACACACGTGACATGTGGCTGTATGAAGACATTCAAAGTTCACCGTGCTGACAGACAGGTCGGTGTGCCCTTCACTTGGAATTCACACTCTCAACAATCAAGCCTTTAAATTAGCAGGTAGTTAGTGAAAGTTGTCCGCAATCAGAGCCCTCTCATCCAGGCAATCAGTCCTGCTGACATCAAGGCAGAGCGCTGAGATTAAACACATACCTCCACACCAAACACTGGATCTGAAAAGAAGATTTTTGTTGTTGTTGCTTGCTGGATTTATTCACACGCTAATGAAAACACAGATTGAAGGCAGTGATGTACATGATCTCTTGAAGGCAAATTTAGTTTCATAGTTGGATATGTCAACAGTTTGCCCATCACACGGTGCATGTTAGTTAATGCAGGGAAGAAGGATGAGGCTGTAATAAACTTTGATCTTTAAAGTAAGCTGAATCTCCCATACACCACTGATTCTGTCTTATGTTTATAAAACTCCTCAGAGAATGTGACACGCATAAAAATAGAAAAAGTAGAATATTTGTGTTTGTTTGCTGATCAAATCCATCTGTGTTGCATTCACGTCGTCAACAACAAATATTAGCTTTAATGACTGTTCTGGCAAAAGTTTAAACATGTGAACCACCACTGAATATAGTTTAGTGATCAACACTACAGTGGTACCTTCCATCCTTATTGCTTATTCTATTAAGTGTTAGGACGGGGCCGGAGCCAGTCCCAGTCCTGTCATTTGGTGAGAGCTCGGGTACAGTCTGGACAGGACCACACATAGAGAGAAACAACAATTCTTAGTCACATTACATCTACAGACAGTTTAGAGTGACCAGTTCATCTAACAGTCTTTGGACTGTAGGAGGAAACCAAACCCATGACCCATGAAGTGTGAGTGTTAATCAGTCTTTGAAATGGAATTTTTCTAGATTGGTGTACTGTACACTGTAAATCAGTTCCGACCAAGAATTCTCTCTGAAATTCATTGACTTGTTATTGTCCCTATTTACTGTACCTGTCAGACCACAGAGATCACACACGCTCTATAAGATGTTCTACAAGGTGGAAAATAGAGCATTTTGGATTGGACACCTGCAGCTGAAGATATCAACTGTAAAGAAATACTAGCCTAGACTAGCTAATAATGATACTGAATTAAAATAATATTACTCATAATAACACTCATTCTGCTGCTCTTTCTGCAACATTTAAAGCCTAGATGATATTTTTATCACAAGGTTAAGACTGAAGCATTTGAATTCAAGACTGACTGTTGATGGCAATGTGAAAGCTTGCTCCTAAAACCACAAGAGAAGTGGGATGAGAGAGCGTTCAGTGATCACCATGTGCTTCACATCTGCAGGTCAGTTTGCTTCCAGTGCACGTTTGCCCAACTAAACCCGTACACCAGACATTAAAAAGCAACTTAAGTATGGTTGCATGTGAAAACTAAAGCAGACATGAACATACTGTAAGTTTGATTTCCTCATATCTGAATGAATGCTTTCCTTCCTTCACAGTGCTCTGTGAACTGAGTCTAATGTGTCAAATCTGTAAAATATTCAGTACAATGCTGAAGGAGGCTTTTGTGACAGTGGAGGAGCCAGTGGCCAGCTCGTCATCTCAGGAGACGGGAGCCGGCCGAGTGGACGGACTGTCAGATTCAGCTCTTTTGTGTGTCCATCTCGTCTCGTGGGTCCATTGTGGAGGCTGGACAGGCTGATCCCACCTCGTGCATCCAGCTGTCCTCTCTGCCTTGTATGCGTGTCAGCCTTCCCCTCCTCCCTGGGAGAGATTTCATTGTCTTCCCCCTCTTTCAAATCAGACGCCTTGAATGCTACACTGATCAAGGAAAAATAATCAACTGCCCTTTTGTTTTAGCAGTCGTTTCAACAGGACAAAATAAACTTATGGTAATGAAGCCTTATCGTGTGTGGTTCAGACGGTGGGTGTGATGTGATTTGCAGTAGCGTGCAGCCGTCCAGCTGAGAGTCCCCGCTGTGAGCACGAGGCCTGCAGCCAGCCACGGCTCCTGAACATTCAACTGCTGCTGCTGCGTCTTCCACTGTTTTCCCACCCTTCACAGCTCCTACCAGCACCTGCTGACTAATAATACATGTTGTATGGATGTGGAGAGAACAAATCATGTGACAGTCATCATTTCTTTCTGAGGATTAGAACATTGTTGTGCTTACAGTTTGGAAAATCTGTATGCTGGGCCATATTGCCGAGTGTTCTTTGTTATAAAATCAACAAATCCTTTCTCATAAAAACTAATATCTCATAAAAAACATATCTTAATGTGAAGAGGTGCTGTCAGAGACTGATTGAACAGTGCAAAGATTTTTGAGTGATGATCCCCCTTCTAACCAATCAGAGAGCAGTAAAATCATATGAAATTTAAACAGACAAGACACTTCACAATTTTAATTAATTAACATTAATGCATTAGTTTTTATTGAGTAGAGGCTGGCATTGGCCCAGTTGACTAAGCACTATACAGACATATACAGAGATCCCCCAGAGCCTTCACGGGGTCTTGACACTGGTTGGAGGGGATGAAGCTGTGATGCAGCAAAGACTGGAAAGACAGTAGAAAGAGACAATGTAAATAAGGAGGTTTAAATGTTCTTCAGCTAGTGAAATGATTGGATAATAATAAAGAAATGCAGCCTTAGATATAGCAAGTTTTGTTGTTCTTTTATGATTCAAGTTTGGTGGCATGTCATATTTTAACCAATATTACCATAGAGAATAACACACCCATAAATACAAATACAACAACAACAGAAATGAATAGAATTAAATCTGAAGGCCTAGTTCACATATACACATGTATTTTAAATGTAACTTTATTTTAAGCTGACTTTTCATCCACACACAAACTGCATTTACATCACTGAAAGCTAGAAAAGTTCTTCCAGGATGAAGGAGCTTTTTTCTTGTAACATCAGAGTGTGATCTTCATTGTTTCTGAGGCAATTTTGTGCAGTGGCAAACAAAGGAAAGGAGGTTTTAAAAAATCCCTCTGTATGTGTGGACTAGGTCGTTCTCCTCATTAAATCCAGAACATTAGGTTACATTAGGTACATAGTCTGACAGACGAACAAAAGTACTTGTAATGTTGTAACGATGTACTGGAGCCCTGTTACATTTGTGGATCACACATCCTGTTTCTGTTCGCATTTTAGGTTTTTCTCTTGTATGTGCTTTGTCTTTAGAGCCTACCATGAAAGCCTTACGTATCCTTTTCCACTGAGCCGCACAGCTCCATTGTTTACCAAAAGTATTCAAGTCAAATGCCAAATTATGAAAGCCTGTTAAACGGGGGTAATAAAAATGCAGGATGAGGACTGAATCCAATTCCTCTGCAGCATCACTTGGATGCAGACAGTCCACTCTCTGCACTGGCTGTGTATGAGTGTAGGGGCAGTGTAGGTTGCAGCCCTGTGTCGCTCTTTGGAGAGGTGTGTTTGAGCAAGAGAGTGAGGTGACGACCCAGAGAAAGGCCTCATTTAAATGAAGCTGCTACACAATGTGAGATTACACTCCGGGGTATGTGTAGGACACGCTCCGCTCATATACCAAACCAGCTGGGAAGATAAAGATGAGAAAACGCAGGAAAATTACAGCACACCTTGGTGCTATCACCCCTCCGCAGAGGGGGAAAGAAGAACGACCTTTCTTAGTATTATACACAGGCAGCAAGCTGAGCATCAGTATCTGTCCTCAGCACTGCACTCTGCTTAAGAGGCTGCTTTTTCTTAATGTCACTTCAGTGAGTTTTGCAGTGAAGACACATATTAATAAAGCCATCAGGTTTAGAAGGTGCAGATATCCTTCCTTCCTTTCCTCCTTTTTTTTAATCAAAAGAGCACGAATAACACATTTTATAATTTTTAAAACACAAATAGTGGATAAATTCCTTTGAGTCACCAAACAAATGTAACTGAATGTACAATCATGCATTTTACCACTTAAAACTGCATTCATCACTATTTTGAATACTGACACTGACCGAAATTAGTGGATATAATATGAAAAGTTTTCTGCAGATCCACAGAGCTTTTAAGCCTCTTCTACAATATACAGTATTGTTTTTACTGCATAGAAGCATGTAAGCTGTTTCTAATGAAAATGTTCTAATCCTACTGTACATGCAACTAGTCCTCCAAGCTAAACAACAATGCATTTGGTTTTTTGGTTACCCTGAGACAGGACCCATGGGAGTGTCTCTAGTGCCTTGTCCTTGTTGTTGTTGTCTTGATATCTGTTATCTGCTGTTCTTTTCTCTCTCCTCTGTCCACTCACCCCAACCGGTCGAG
>JAUBNQ010000003.1:19740623-19753539 GCA_032353495.1 Ctenopoma kingsleyae | reverse complement strand
TCTCAGTCCTCATGCTTAAACCCAACCAACCTGAAACCACAAAGGCAATGAGTACTGGCCAATCAGAGACAGGGAGGATGCGCCTTTAGCTTATTAGCGGTGTAGAAACACTGTCAGAAAAGAGTCGCCAGTTAAAATATAATCTCTGCCAAAACGGAATAAAACTTAATGACAAGTTGGTTCCGGCTCTGGATCCGGACAGGACAGAGTCTGGGTCTGGATCCGGACCATGGTCCTCCAGTTGGTGACCCCTGTTCTATATCAATAAATTCCACTTCAGTAAAGCCAGTAACGTGTTTCTTCTGTTGCATCAAGACATGAGTGCACTGTTATTCGCCAAGATGTAACTACTTCAATTGAGACTGATTGAGATTGGTTCGGGGTTTAATTTCATTTTACTCTATCCCAGGGAGGGGGTGGTCCCGCCTCTGTACTTTATGGGATCCAATGCGACCTGGTGCAAATTTAAAATGTATGAAATGCTACAGTGCATTTGTATTCAGTTTAGTCATACAACTAAAATACAAAAAATATATAAGCTGTGGATCACAAACAAGATTCACAAATTGTTGTAAATGGTAGGCAAGGAAGCAGTATATGACAGAATTTCCAAAAATGTGCCCATAGTTAATGAATTGGTTGGTTAATGCACTCTGACTCACAGATGAAAACTCACATTTCTTTAATAACTCAGTATACAGTGGACTGTCAGTAGAAGAAACCATCAAACTAATCATAGATTTTGTTGACAAGGTTCAGAATCACGATGTTATGTTCCTGCATTGCTATCTTGTCTTAACTGACTAGAAATAACTCTAAGAATTGTACAATAAGTTAACTGTTCATAGATAACAGAGCAAAACCTAAAAACTAACCACTGATAAGTGTGTGACAATAATACCAGGTTGAGTTACTGAAGTGAAATGAAATGGCAAGTCAGTATGATCAACAACCTATAGACCAGCTCTGATCTGTTGAGATTCCGTTCTCAGCTCTTTAATACATGGCACTTGGGCGTGTCCTCTTATGCCAACATCTGCTCAATGACTTTTTTTTTCATCATGAATCATAAATTCTGATGATCCACTGGCTGGTCCTCTATAACCACCATGATGTGGATATTTGTAGTTTTGAATTCGATGTCTTGTCTTGTTGGATGGCTTTTGGATCTACTGTTTTTATCTGTTACAGATATCTATGTTCCCATCACTTTTGACTTTCAATTTCTCATACAGAATCAGGTCAAAGTTGAATATGTCCAATCCTTGCTCCAGATGTCTGTGGATTTTTCCACCAAATCCCATCGTATAATGCTATTTATCAAATTTTAGTTGTACTGTTCAATGATTTTTGCATCAATGAGATGACCTAACTGATTTGTCCATTGTTTAATTTGGTCAATTAATTAGCAACCCCAACTCCAGGATAAGCTGAAAGAAAAAAAGCCAAGTGTGCTTTTTAGTCCAACAATTTGTTATTTGATTAATATCTATTGCCATTGCAATCAAAATTTTGTACTGCAACTGAGGGGTTTTTCTATGTTGTCCATAAGTAGTGAGCTTTTTTTCTCTATTTGTATCTTTCATCATATCTCGCCTCTCTTATCGTCCCTGTGAGAATGGCCATTTGGAACAGATATTTATAATGTTTCTTTCAGAAGTGGATGGATGACACTTTGTATAACTGAGACTTTAATGTCTGAAATCACCAGTGCAAACAAAAAGATGTACTCTTTGTGTCATACTTATTTCAAGCAAACCTTAGCAAATTTCAATGCATAACAGACACAGGCTGCTTTCAAACGAGATTTAACCCAAACCGTGGTCAGCATCACATATTGCAAGATATTGTGCACTGCTCCCTGCTTACCTCCTCTTCAGATGTCATAAATCTTCCTCTCAGATAAGAGCAGTGGCTGCAGGGAACTCTGACAAATCACTTCCTGTACCCATTCTTTGCAGCAGACTGTCAGGCAGAAGGGTTGACCGCCCACTATCTCTGCCAGCAGCTGAATCTCTGTCACAACCATCAGGTAATATTCTGCACTTAATGTTGGCATTTAAAAAACAAACTCCCCCCACAGGTAAAAACGGTGCATGACTTGGCATTTAAAAGCAGATAATAAAACTTTCTTTAAATACAGCTCTCATCGCCGAGTGCTTTTTAGATGCCCTTAGTGAAGTCAATTATCTCCCCACACTTGCTATTACTGAGGCACTCTGAGAACCTTGTGCTTAAAAGGTGTGTACACCATGCTTTCTCAAAAATGTCACATTCTTAACAGCCTCTAAAAATGTAGGCCCTGCAGAATAAGAAATGGTGCACACACGTTGATTTCTTTCATCCATTTGTTGCTTAAACATGCTTCTTCAATGTGCCAGATGAACACAAATCAAATAATAAAAAAACTTCAGAACTAGAAACCATTCACCCTATACATGAGCTATGTTCTAAAGCTAAACATAAAAAGAGTGGTCAAACCACTGCTTAGAACAAGCTTGCTAAAGGAAAAAAATCCTTCACACTAATTTGTCACGTCAACACTGCAAAAGCTATTCTGTTGTCATCAATGAAATGCTACCATGCTTTGGGACAGAGAAAGCCCAGAGGTTTTCCCTTTTGATAAAACCAAGTGGGAGGAGGTTGGGCATAACTTCATAGGGACAAGATACTTCAGAGGGAATGAGACATAAGGTGGTATAACAGTGGCAAAAAGGGAGATTACACAGAGTTGAACAAGAGAAAATCACAGAACTGGCTCAATCACTATATTTATTTACTGTTACTGTTAAACATCTATAGAATGTCTCATATTGATACAGTACTATTTTTATATACTGTATCAATATGAGACTACACTCAAAGAGGCATAGACTTCCTGTGACAACCTAACCGGTCAAGGCAGATGACCGCCCACCCTGAGCCTGGTTCTGCTGTAGGTTTGTTCCATTAAAAGGATTTTTTCCTCCCCACTGTCTCCTAGTGTTGCTCAAGTGGAACTGCTGGTTTTCTGTACATCTCTATATATAGCTGTATTCTGAAAGGCCTTAAACCTTACAATGTAAAGTGCCTTGAGATGACAACCAGCCTCTCCAGGGGGATTATGAGAATCAGGTCTGTTCTATCTCCAAAGCAAAGGTGAAAATAATGTGATGTTGTAATGGCGGTGCAGTATCAGTCACACTTTAGATATATTATTGCATATGTGAAAAAAGCTGTCTTTTGTCAACTTCAGTTAGCAGGCCTGTGTAGTCTGCTGGGAGCTCATGCACAACTGGCACTGTGCAACAGTAGGTCTTGGTTTCTTTTGCTTAACAATATGCAATGCTATCTATTGTATTTCTATTTATGTGACCTTTATTTATTCAGGTAAACCTCCAGTGAGGTTAGCAAACTCAAACTGTCTTGAGCAGCAACCTGGTCAAGATAGCGATATTTCTGTCTCTGACAAAGTAAATATCTATCCATCAATTACCTAAACTGCTTATCCTGTAAAGGTTCATGGGGGTCTGAAGCCAATCCCAGCTGCTACTAGGCGAAAGGTGGGATACAACTCAGGTACTCAGTTTCTCAGAACATGAAACACACAATTAATTGATGGAGTACTCTTTTAACTATAGAAATGGCTCATATAAAATTAAATAACCAAACTAAAACTAGTCCCCTTTTTCTTCAACAGTTTAAATATGCGTGTGGAACTCACACTGAATGACTAAAACAAGCATTGAGAATTTGTCAATTCTTAATTAGTCTTGGCAAGTCCCTGTGTTTCCTTCATGCATAAATTATGTCATTAATGTTCTATGAAATCTGAATTACCACCACAGACTGTCACAGGGCATTAGTTGGTAGTTAATAAATAGTTAATTAAGTATTGGAAAAAGAACTGCTGTTGCAAGGAACACAAAGAATCTATTCTATTCTAATTATCAATAGTAATTAAGACAAAAATGTAAACATAATGATGCTTGATTCAGTTTTTTTGTCTCAAAAGAACTGTGGTGAGGTTCACAAGGTTAGAAAAGAATTTCAATAAACAGGAAGTGTAAAATGTAATTAACTATACTATATCTGGAGAGACAGATCTTCACATATGATACTGGAACATGCTGCCTGGACTCCTGCTAATACTCAGCGTGTCTTTGCGTGTTCTTCAGTGCAATGGAAACAAGAAGGCAACTAAGGAAAAGACTGCAGATCATACAAGCAGCCTAACTAAAGTTGGTGTAAATGTATCAATTGAACATGTTGTGTTTGTTTTGTGTGCACATACACTATTGTATTGAATATCAAATACAAATACAGACAGCACTAAAACTGTACATGCACACTCATAGTCCATTTGAAAACTAATTTGATTCTTCTACATTTTTATATGGGGGCCACTTAACATTGAAAAAGCTTTAACCTCATGGTTTTCTTCATAATGAATATTTCGTTCCTGTGATTCAGCAATTCCACCATGGCTTTTATAATTCACTTCCTCTGTGCCAGCGTCAAGCATCAAGCCTTTTTTTTCCACACAGATGGAGCCTACAGTAGCAGGACAAACTACCAGTTATTAGAGAGATGGAAATGGGTATACATTTATCAATCAGGTGTAGAGGCCACCAAATATTACCTTTTATTACAATGTAATTCAAAAAAACAAGCAAACAAATAAGTAAAAAGAAAAACATAACACTGTGTTGATGTTTTTGTGTTGGTTTTTCATAAAAACTAAATGCTAATTGTAAGAATGTATTTTTCACCCCATATTTGACTTGTTTTACTGGTTTACACGACAGTCAAAGGTTTGGACACACATAGAGATGACCATGTCTTTGAAAGAAAAGCAGATTTTATAACATCTAACAGATAAGAAATACAGCGTGGACATTGTTACTACTGTAAATGACTACTGTAGCTGGAAACAGTCAGCAATTGCTAACTGTCTAAGAACCCCAGGGTTGGTGGTTTGAGTCCCAGTCCCTCCCTAGTGCTGAAAGAAACTAGTTACAAAAATGTACAGAGGTCTATCATCAGCAAACATTAATACTGTCATGTCATGTCAATAACATGTTATGCTTGCTGATGCAAGTTTACTAAATATTACACCCCCATCAAATTTAACAGTATGCGGTATCACATAGTGATGTAAACAGTTACTATTGGAAACTAGTATAGTACTAGCTGAGTATATTTTCTGCTCAGCGCTTCCTTATCATGTGCATTGGAAATAAAGGTATATTGTGATTGAACAGCAATCAATCAGTAATCGACTCATCACTGACATCCCCTTTGAATCCCAATACAGACATGGTAGGTTAGGTATAGCTAAATATGCAGCTAACTTTGGCCATATTGATACTGATCAGCCACAACATTAATTAAAAAAACATGATTTGATTACCGAGTTGATGTGCTTTGCAAATTCTATTTTTGAGTCAAAAAGTACCCCAAGATACCTGGCCAGTTCATGGATATTCAATTCAATTCAATTTTATTTGTATAGCGCCAAATCACAACATAAGTCATCTCAAGGCACTTTACAGTGCACGGTTTAGGACCTTACACAAAATATTATATGGATATGTGACTGGCTATTTATTCAGTGACACTAGGTGAACCAAAAACAATAACTTCTGTCTTTTCATCATTTAACTAGAAATAATTAATTGCCATCCTGCCTTTAACATAATGGAGACATGCAATAATTGATGAATCAGTGTTGTCTGCGTTTAGAAGGAGATGCAGTTGCGTATCATCAGCATAGCAATGAAATGAGATTGCTCTATTTTCTAAAAATATAGCCAAGTGGGGGCATATATAGGCTAAATAAAATTGGACCTAAAATTGAGCTTTGAGGAAATACAGAATTGATCCTGAATCACAACAGAGAATGACCTACTATATCTCTTAAATACAACTGGTTGTGGTTATCTTTTGGTGGGCAAATATCAGCCACACAAAACTGTGAGTGGTCTGAAGCTACTCAGCTCCAAATGCAGGAAACTGAGTTTGCAATTGAGTGTGTGTTCTATCATAACCAACATAAAATTTTTAATAAAACCACCAGCTTGTAATGCTGTGGCTGTCTGTGAAGGTGATAGCAAGGCTAGCAGTGGGATGGCCACCTTCCAATGATGCACAGATACTCCATGGAATGGAATGCAATAAAAGTTTTCCTGTTCTTTCAATTCTGCACACACACACTGTGCTGCACTAATTGTGTAGCATAATCACAAACAATGAGAGCAATGCTTATTTTGCTGTGTCAATTTTAAGTACACATGCCAAACAAACTAAGAATGATATACAGTACATTTTTTGGCAAAATCTGCATGTCAAAGCAGATCAAACCCCAAAATTAATTCACATTCTGGGCCATGAACACACATACTACAGACACACTCACCTTGGAGGAGGACGTGTCACACTCCTGGCAGATCCAGCCATATCCCGTCTGCTTGGGGGATTTCTTCAGCGGTGGCTCCAGACATCCAAAGTGATAGCAGAGCTGGCACTCATCACACCTGAAGCACAGACAAGAAGGCCATGTGTCATGTGCCACATACTATAAATATATAAAATAAAGCCACGATGTTGTCATGACAACAGCTCATGACAGATGATGGATGACAACATGGCAGCTAGGTGTCAGTCATGAGGATTTGCTAATGCATTCTAAAATCCCACTAATCACTCCACTGCCTTGACCTTACACAGTCATTGATTGTCCGATATTTTGTTGCAGTGATAAGTAGAAAATCAGATAAATACAGGCCTTGTTAGTGTCAGATAAATACTTGTGTGGTTTTCCTTAACAAAGGTCAGACCCCACACTTTTCTTAAAATTCAGTTTGCCTGCACAAGATGATTACCATGCTTATTTCTTTCTGAATTTAAAAACAAATAATTCTAGATACTGCTACATTTTAATAGGATACAGATGATTGTTTTCAACACATTAAAATTTGAAAAGAACAATTAACACCAACTGCAACTGCACAACAAATATCCTAAACTGTGAAGTTCACAGCAGCTGTGTGGAACTGACAAAAAAGTCTGCAATAAACTAACGTGAGCTGGTTTCTATGGTAGTAGAATGCACGTAGCTAAAACTGTACAATTGACAGAGACGGTTCTGTGACATCAAACTAAACTTAACACATAATGTCTGCATGTACTGCTCCACATTTTATCTTACCTTCTGTTCACATGTAGTAACACTGTCTTTTTCTCTTTTTGTCAGCACTGGTGGTTCTGTTGACCAACATTTCAGTTTCAACCTACAGTGTTGCTAATGCTGGCTGTGCAGCAAGGCTGATCAAAACTTGTAATGTGAGCTAATACAGTGTAAAATATAAAAAATACACTCAATGCAGATTTGTTTGCAATCTTAGACTGATATTTCAGTCATAAATGTCCTGTGTTGTTTTTCAACATACATTGACATATACAATGAACATGAATGAACAATAGAGATTGCAAAGTTAAGGTAGATTATCTAATATTGAATCCTTGCCCCAGCAGATCCTCTTACTGTTTGAGTTCAGGGTATCAGCACCCATGTGACATTCAGTATTACCACTTAAAAATTCATCCTCAAGCTTGTCTTACTGTGTTCCACAGTGACAAACAGCATGTCACTGGTGGATACTGACAGAAAAGTCACATCAGTGTATAGAGGTTACGCATAGTTGCAACATAGTAGCAAATAATGACCCATATATTATTTTAATAATAATTAATTTAATTTAATTGTTACTTTATTGATCGCCTTGAGGAAATTCTTAGTGGACAGACTGCCCTCTTAGGCGCCAAGGGTTCGGGGTTTAGTGTCTTGTCCAGGGACAATTTATCAGACTTTTTTGAGTTTCACGCAAGTTCTAAAACTAGATAAATTGAACTCAAAATACAAATGAGACAAAAGCAGAGCACATCTTTGTTCAGTTATTAAAAATGATTCAATCATACATATTTGCGTGTGGTTGTGATTATCAATTCATTTGAAGTAGAAAGTCATCGTTTCGTCAAGGTCCTACCTTACTTATCAAAGTCTGATCTTGACAAAACAGGTTGGCAGCACTATGCCATGTCTCAAAAAAGGAGACGTTGTTGCCCAACAGGCCAGAAAGAAAGAATAATGTATTTATAGTACTAACTCCACCAGTCCATTGTCAGGCAGATCGTGTATATATGGACAACATTCAACACCACTGTTACCCCAGGTTAATGCCTAAGACTCTTAGGCTAATATCAGTGTTCATGAGTCTACTATTAGGAACACTGAGCTGCTTCAACTCATGCCTGACATGAGTCTGAAATAGGGCTAAAATCCCTTAAAGCTGGGGTGATAAACAGTTACTGTAAAATTTTAGTTGAAGTTATAAATGTAAAAGGTATTGAACACACAGGTTCACATACAAACATGAATATTAAAGATAGGATCATTTTCCACAATCAATAAATTAATATGTGTAATGTTTTTGTCTTGTCTTATGATTGGATTATTAGTGTTGGGATTGAGTTCATCTGACCATGTTTTTCAATTCAATTCAATTTTATTTGTATAGCGCCAAATCATAACATAAGTCATCTCAAGGCACTTTACAGTGCAAGGTTTATGACCTTACACAAAATATTTGTAGAAAACCCAACAGTTCCACTTGAGCAAGCACTAGGCAACAGTGGAGAGGAAAAACTCCCTCTAAGGTCATGTGTCAAGGTCAAGGTTTTAGGTATATTTATGTAGGAATAATCATTTCTAAAGGGTTCAGAAACAAAAAAATGCCAATTCATTCAATTATTTTAACAACAATACAATATAACAATGTAGCATATTCTATAAAATCTTGCTTGACCAATGTGTAAAATGATTTTTGTGCTTGCTGTGGCAGTTGTATTAAGACTTCTTAATTAGTTTATCTATCTTAAGAAGAAGGATAATTTTCTTGACAGAGACTATATATAAATGGTGAAAGCAGGCATGACAATGTGATCAGTTGCAAGTTGAGACTGGTACTCAGGCAACTCAAGTCTGCATAGTATTCCAATTTTCAGATTTTCTATTTTTCATGTTCTTTCCAACATTCCATAGTTATAATATTGAAGTCCAAAATTATACATCAATCTGATAGGTAAAAAATATAATTTTAATACCTTTTTTTTACCTACCTTTCTTTGTGTTTTTTGTTTGTTTTATATGGAAAACTGGTAACTGTTACATGGTCTCACTCTGAACCCTATTCACACTCTTGTCTCCACCAGAGTTTGATGGAGTTTCTCTTCTAGTCTTCAAACCCCTTGTGTGGTCCAACATTCCCCAGTATGGAGATGAATAGAGATTGGTTGACCTCCCTGGCTGTTACTGGTGTTATCAGATTTTCACTGAAGAATGTGAATCTCCTCCATTGATTTGGACATAATTGGCTGTAATTGCACTATGTGTGTGTTTGTTTGTGTATCTAACGAGCACAGGGAGACTGCTGAAGGGCAGTCTGCCTCATAAATGATTAAAATAAAAGTCTGCCACAGTCACAGGTCAATCTCCTCTTTTTCAGATGGACCCATGCTTTCAACATATTTTATTGTATCAGTTTCACTTGAACAAATATCAATGATATCTTAATTAGTAAGCTTTACAGCTTTCTTATTTACTGTAATTTCATAGTGACTAATACGTAATCTACTCCAGATCTTTTGCCTCAGGTTTGTAATTAAACATCTCCTACTAGAAATCACTTTTAGTCAGACTTATGCAACAATCAGTAAATATAGCATGAAGTTCTGTGATATCGCTACGATTTTAGTCGTAAGGGTAATAAACATGTTCTTCCTGATGCATTTAAAATCAATTCTGATACTACTGGGTGAACCAACCCTGTTAGTGAGAGATAATACACGGTGCTGCTGCCTGACATACAGATAGTAACTAAGTGGAGGCAAAGGCACTATGCCATCATGTTTAAAATGATGACACACTGTAGGTTAACTTAGTTTCAGCTGTAACACTTAATTGGTATGGGAAGCATTAGTTTTGTTGCTATGGTTACCTGCTGTATATGTTGATATATGTGGATATAAGATGTAAAATAGAGATATACAGTTGTGTGAAAAAGTGTTTGTCCCCTTTGTGATTTCTTATCTTTTTGTATGTTTGTCACACATACCTGTTTCAGATCATCAAACAAATTTAAATATTAGACAAAGATGACACAAGTGCATTTTTAAATGAAGGTGTTTACTATTAAGGGGACCAAAAATGACCTACAAACCTACATGGCCCTGTGTGAAAAAGTGATTGGCCCCTAAACCTAATAACTGGTTGGGCCACCCTTAGCAGCAACAACTGCAATCAAGCATTTGCGATAACTGTCAGTGAGTCTTTTACAGTGCTGTGGAGGAATTTCAGCCCACTCATCTTTGCAGAATTGTTGTAATTCAGCCACATTGGATAGTTTTCAAGTTGAACTGTCTTTTTAAGGTCATGCCACAGCATCTCAATCAGATTCAAGTCAGTACTTTGACTAGGCCACTCCAAAGTCTTCATTTTGTTTTTTATAAGTCATTCAGAGGTGGACATGATGGTGTGTTTTGGATCATTGTCCTGCTGCAGAACACAGGTGCGCTTCAGCTTGAGGTCACAAAAAGATGGCTGGACATTCTCCTTCAGGATGTTTTGGTAGACAGCAGAATTCATCCATTTACCACAGCAAGTCTTGCAGGTCATGAGGCAGCAAAACAGCCCCAGACCATCACACTACCACCACCAGATTTTACTGTTGGTATGATGTTCCTTTCCTGAAATGCTGTGTTACTTTTAGGGCTGCAATGATTGGTCAATGTAATCGACAACGTACACTACAAAAAATCGTCAACACAGATTTTCTATTGTCGAGGCATCATAAACAACCTTCAATAGAGGCTCCAGTCACAAAGAAACACATTGGTTTTTGTAACTGCAATGCACTACATGAACGTCTGGGGGCAGTATTGTTTATTATTCTTTGTCAAGACTGCACACATTCTCACTAATGAAGAACCGTATGCAGAGAAAAATAAAACGGAGAAGCGGGGAGGAGATGGAAAAATTTGAGACAAACTTTCTGAAGTGTGGGAGCACTTTACTGAAAAAGAAAAAAAAGTGGAGCTTTCTTTTCACAGCAGCACCACTGATGTGATGCATTAGCATCTGAAACGCAAACATCTTAGAGCTGTGATGCCGCCGTCTCTTGTGAGGTAGCACTCTAGCGAGTTAACTTAGTGTCACATGAACCTCAAAACAGGATGTGCAACCACAGGTCAGAAGCATCAGAATAAGGCTTGTTCGAGATGAACTGCACCTGGAAAAGAGACGAACAGGCGACCGCAGCAGGTGGACTGGCTGAAAGTCGGACAGTTTCTAACTTTTCCAGCAGCCTTCAAGCTCCCCTGTGTTTATGGTGAAGGTGTTTGTTACTCTCTCTGAGAGTAATCTGTGGCTTAACAGTCTAGTTTAAGATACAATCTGCTTTTTCTGATAAATCACAGCATTTTAGGTTTTACAGACGTTGGAGAACAACTGCAGCGCCTTGCTCCAAAATCTGCGGCCGCCTTGATCTCACAAGGTTATTGTTGCCTACGTAGGCATGATGTCAGAGCAAGTTGGTGTCAAGTCGGACATAAAACTAACCAGTATGCACTGTGTGCCAATCACTGGTGATCAAATCTGCGCAGAACTTGTTCATCCCGAATGAGCCTATAGTCAGGCATGAAATAATCATGACTAATCAACTAATCGAAAAAAAAAGTTGAAAGATTAGTCAACTACCAAAATAATCATTAATTGCAGCCCTAGTTACTTTTACGCCAGATGTAATGGGACACACACCTTCCAAAAAGTTCAACTTTTGTCTCATCCACAATCCACACAGTATTTTCCCAAAAGTCTTGGGGATCATCAAGATGTTGTCTGGCAAAACTGAGACAAGCCTTTATGTTCCTTTTACTCAGCAGTGGTTTTCGTCTTGAAACTCTGCCATGCAGGCCATTTTTGCCCAGTCTCTTTCTTATAGTAGAGTCATGAACACTGACCTTAACTGAGGCAAGTGAGGCGTGCAGTTCTTTGGATGTTGTTCTGAGGTCATTTTTGGGCCTCTTGGATGAGTTGTCGATGCGCTCTTGGGGTCATTCTGGTCGGCCGGCCACTCCTGGGAAGGTTCACCACTGTTCCATGTTTTCAGATGTGGATAATGGCTCTCACTGTGGTTTGCTGGAGTCCCAAAGCTTTAGAAATGGCTAAATAACCTTTTCCAGATGGTTAGATCTCAGTTTCTTTGTTTCTCATTTATTCCCAAATTTCCTTGGATCGTGGCATGGCTTTTGAGGATCTTTTGCTTTACTCCACTTTGTTGGGCAGGTCCTATTTAAGTGATTTATTCATTGAGAACAGGTGTGGCAGTAATCAGGCCCAGATGTGGCTAGAGAAACTGAACTCAGCTTTCCAAAGATGTGACCACAGATAATTTAGTTTTAATAGAGGGGGCAATCACTTTTTCACATAGTGCCATGTAGGTTTTTTCCCCCTTAATAATAAACACCTTCATTTAAAAACTGCATTTTGTGTTTACTTCTGTCATCTTTGTCAAATATTTACATTTGTTTGATGATCTGAAACATTTACTTGTGACTAGGGATGTTCAACATTGGCTTTTTTTTTAACCAATATCCGATATACCGATATTGTCTAACTCCTAATTTCCGATACCGATATAAACCAATACCAATATATGTGGGGTCCCCCCTCATAAAAAAAAGAAAAACTAACATCACATCTCCTATCATGCATACTTAAACTTTAAACATTATTGCAAGGTGTGCCAAACAAACAAAAATATCTCAAAACCTCGGATTTGTCATATTTAGACATTTTGAGAGAGAGGAGAAGTAGCTG
>JAUBNQ010000003.1:19695570-19706305 GCA_032353495.1 Ctenopoma kingsleyae | reverse complement strand
AGGAGGAGAGGAGCAGATTGGTAAACGTAAAAGCAGTGGCTCAATCATGTGGAGATAGTTCGGATTCCAAGCGTCAGGTGAGCAGCAGAATGTGTTATGTAGAAACAGCCAAACACAAGTTCTAATGAAAGCTTCAAGTACTTCAAATCTTCAAACAGCGCCATAAGATGAGTATGAACAGTGTGTTAAACTGTGCGCTGCCACCGCGGCCATGAAGTTGCCTCAAATCCCTGCCCCTAAACAAACCACACCACAAAACTAGACTCAGAGAAAGCGAGAAGTGGAACGACATTACCAAAACAGTAGATTATCATATCGCTAAAGACATGGTTCCTATATTAACCATGGAACAACACGGCTTTATACAGTGCATAAAAGGGCACTTTCTTTTTTTAACAACTCTTAATTGATTAATCAGCAATGCAGCTTTTTTTTCCAAAACCTATTTCATATGTGCCAAATTTGTCTAAACTACCAATAGTTTGTCATACATTAATAAAATAACTATAAAAATAACTATAAAAAATAAAAAAATAACTAACTACATTTGGAACATGAAAATTTGTCCCATTGTTGTCTTTTTGTAATTACTTTATGGGATCAAAAAATATCGAGACATATATCGTATATCGCCATTCAGCTTAAAAATATCGAGATATGAGTTTTGGTCCATATTGCCCAGCCCTACTGGGAATGTTTTTTAAATTACTTAATGACTTAATTTTTGCTCTTGGTTTATTGCCTTTTTATGTTGATGTCAAAAATGGTAAATGGTAAATGGTCTGTACTTATATAGCGCTTTTCTACCTATTGGTACTCAAAGCACTTTACACTGCTTCTCATTCAGCCATTCACACACACAAGCACACACATACTCACTCACACACACTCATACACCGATGGCAGAGCTGCTATGCAGCTGACCTGACACACCGGGGGCAACTTGGGGTTCAGTGTCTTGCCCAAGGACACTTTGATGTATGACTGGAGGAGCTGGGAATCAAACCACCGATCACACAATTGGCAGACGACTGCTCTATCTCCTGATCCACAGCCGCCCAAACCCCTCAGACAGTCTTTTGAGCTCACAGAACAATGTCTCAACATCAGGCATTTATACATCTTGAGATCCACAGACATTACTGACAGCATTAAAGTCACAATTTGCGTTTTTGCTGTCAGAGGTACACACATACAGAGACCTTATTCAAATTACAAAACATTTCTATGTATGTAGAGTTTAACCTCTTTAATTTTGCTTTTTCATTTTTTTACTTTAATAGCTTCTTTAATTTATTACTAATATTAAACGACTTTAGCCATCACACTATGAAAAAAAACAAGTACTTTCTAATTAAGAATAGACATTTAGGTGCAAGATCTTCTGAAGCCGTATTAATATCTTTTGACCATGCCCTTTACTTAAAATATCCCATTAGTGCATTTACAGCATGTCAAATGTAATGAAATTTTGAAAATACATTTTAATAATGTAGCTAAACAGTTATTAGAGCGACTGAATGAGTGAGAAAGCACAGACTCTAGCCATGCTGATGCAAGGGTTTAGCCACCACAATATTTCACACTGCATCCTGAACTCCAGGAGTTAGCTTAAACTAACTCTACACTATATTCAGTCACATGATGTTGTAGCCAGAATCCAATATCTGACTCTCTATCATAAATTACAGCAATGTCCAGTCTTGTTGGGGAAGTTTTATTCAAACAGATGTGTGCATACAACCCCACAAGGTGATAAGATTGGTCAGTTGACAGAAGACTGTGTGAAGTCAGGCACTTCACTTGTAAGCTGTATCAAACTTAAAATATCCAAAAAAGAGCTTATAGACAGAATTAGTTTCTCTCACTTTGGATTCATAGTAGAAGTAAGCTTGAATTTCTTCAGAATTGTTCTAAGTTACAAAGAGTCATTTACGATTACATCCCGACCATTCTGTCACCTTGACAGAATAGTTAGTAGCCTAACCTTAAGAAATAGTTAAAGATAAGGTAATTTGTTCTCTCACCTACATAAACCCTGTGTACGATTTAGCTTTTTCTTCATGGCACCTCCCAGGCTCCACAGTTTGAGTCTATCTTCTGAGGTAGCTTTTTTCTTTTTAAAGTTGCACTGAGGGAAACCTGACTGTGTACTGGAAGAGGGATGAGAGTCCTAGTTGGGCACATCAATAACTTCTCCAAATGCACAGGCAGGATGATTAATAGTAGATGAAAATGTGGCAGATAGATGACACAAAAGCATTCAGTGCCGTGACTGATGTTGCTACTTAAATCATGTATGTTCATAATTAGGTGATATATGGGGGTCATTGCAGATTTACTGCCAGTCTCTTTCTCATTCCTGTCCATTCTACTGCCTCACCACCAAATTAACATCACTGGACCGAATGCACATACTTTTAATACGTTTCTTTATGGCTTTTTCTGGTACTTACATGAATAAATCCTTGACAACACTAGCTTCTTAATCTTGGATATAATGTACATTTTCATGAATAATTTTATAGAAAGAGTTAGCTGTATTCTCTGGTCAGTGAGATGAAGAAAAACATAACTGTTATTAGTGAGTACAAAATGTTCACTAACTATATGGAGGATAAAGAAGCTTAAACCATATACATCTCAAAATGTTTACTTTCAACAATCTGAAAATAACTTTGTTATTTATAACAACATACATTGTTGTTGTTACATATTTCATATTGTGAATTATTTCTAGGTAAACCATCAAACTTATGGCATTCATCATGTTAAACTCCTCCTTATTGATTCAGGTGGATCACCAGATGACTTTTCAAGTAAATCAACCTGCATTGTTCATTGTTCATAAATATGGGTAGGCTTTTAGAAACAAGTAGCACAGTAAATGTAAATGACTTTGTGTGTAAAGAATAATATTAATAATCCAGTTTTACTTGTTATCTAAAAGAAAAATGAAAATGTCTATTTCTGTAGATTGCCATTCACATTCATTAAATAACCCATCAGCCATGGTGGTACATCTTGGCAAGTGGTTGCCATAGGAACAGGAAGTGGAACACAGCTTTTACCTTCAGAGGCAGGTCTGACTTCATGGCAATTGACAGGTCAATCAATTAATGCAAAATTAAAATTCTTCTATAAACAGCAGGTTATTATTACAGAATGCAGTATCGCACCAATGCTGGAAAGTGGGCTGCTACTGGCAATCTGGAAAACTCCTCATCAAAAACCAATGCTACGCTAAAAAAGGTAATTTAAAAACAGGTGCTTCCATAAGTTGTGCATCGAAATCAGAGCAGCTAGAGGCGCAGATAGAAAGGTAAACGGTGTATAAAGAGGCAGTGATGGTTGAGGTACCTGGCCCATGATTCCCCCCAGCAGAGTCCACATCGTCTGTCCTTCACTCCGCAACTCTCCGTTCACATTCAGCAGCTCCTCCAGAGACTCACAGAGCTGGACCAGAGAAAAGAGACAGCATCAGGCAAGACACCACAGTTTAAGTCCATGTTGGTACACACATTGTTCTAATCAATGTGCACAGTTACAGACATGTTCATTTTATTCTTGTACTGTTAGAGAATACTTTTATTTCCAGATAAATTCTTAAAATAAGGTTTCATTCATATTAATGTCACAATGTTGATGATTAAATTGATTGCACTGATGATAAAATTACAGAGAAACAAAAAAAATCATTGTTTTTCTTACACAAGAAGATGAAATTACTAGCTTTGTCTGTTGTTTTGCACAAGTGAGATGCGAAAATGTCTCATGTCTGTGTGATACTGGTTTGGCCCAGTTTATCATAAAGACTGGAAGCAATGGGAAAGGCTTACAACAACCCTAAAACTCAATATTCAAACAGTGTCTCTTATTTGACTTTTTTATTAACCATTGCTGTCTAGATAAATCATATGAAATACTAAATTGTTATGTCAGTATTTTAAACAAATGTCCATGTGATTTTAGGATTAGGCCGATTACTTATAGAACAGAACCTGGAGGTTCGGATGTCTCTTTGGTGCTCTACAGGTCATTTAAGTTGCTGACCATCCAGATTAGCTTGCTTTTTATCGGAAAGAAACAAAAATATAGAGCCTTCTGGTTCTGGCAACATAACAGACAACCAATCACAACCAGCTATTCTGTAGCTTTGTTTAATTGTTACACTGACACAGGCAAAAAACAGCAGTGTGGTCACAGTTTGACTATAAACATCAAACGTACTGTAAAACAACTCTTCTGTGTGTTAGTGTGCACAAATGCATGTGTAATGTAGCAGGTGAACTCTGCAGTGAGTGTGAGAGTTTAATGTTAACACATCATATGATGTGCAGGAAGTGAGCCATGAGGAAACCTTGCACTGGACTCTAACAATATATATCAGTCATCGCCAGGCTGGTAATGACATACCTTCACTAGCATTTTCTCCAATGCCAAAGCCATGTAGGAGTAGCTCAAGTAGTGCAATTAGCAACACACACTCCATTACTAACGCTAAACACACGGCAGAAGACTGAACGCAACATTAACTCTTGTGACTTCTACTCTGCCATTGTATTCCCTATCTATATGTTGACAAATGGGAGTGGCAGTCTGCTCTGAGAGGTCACATCTGAGGAGGAATGAGAGAAAGACTGGCACGGGACTCTGCTTTTATCATGTAGCATCAGAAAGCCACAGCTAATATGATGACACTGTTTTACAAGCTAAACTTAATTATCCATTAAAACATCTAGTCAGTTGTCAGTGTATTAGAAACACCTAGCTACACGCAATGCAGTCTGTACAGACAATTAATTTAAATTGTTAAGTTAACAAGTACTTCTTAACCATTTATTGAAGCATTCATTTTGCATGTTTCATGAACCATATCAACCACGGAAATAATGCACTTTCCTACTGGTTTTTCCAATTTCCTACTGATTCTACGGCTCACCTTGTTGTACTCCATGTGAAGTTTTTCTTGCTCACTCTCCAGCTTGTCTTTTAAGTTCTTCTGATCAGAGATGTTGTCCTGGATCTGGATCATTCGCATGTTCCTCTCTGAATATCAATGGGACAAAAATCAATAGTATGATCACAATCTATGTACAGGAAAACACATGAGTGAGTGTGCTGATGGCAGATAGGCCCTCTGCTGCAGGCTAATGGAGTATGTTTTCAAGGTTACCACTCAATGCCATGGCAGCGCCACCATATCTGACATAATTATCATTTATTTAGGAAGATAATTTAATCAGGATATTTTAATCTGGATAATTTAAATAATCTTGATTAAAATTTAAATGATTCCAGACATCATTCATACACTTTGGGTCTACTACTATTTTTCAACTTTATTTATATAGCGCCAATTCACAACATACTAGTTTCTTATTATATAGTGGAACCTTGGATTGCGAGCATAATTCGTTCCGCAAACGTGCTTGTAATCTAAAACACTCGTATATCAAAGCAAATTTCCCCATAAGAAATAATGGAAACTCAGATGATTCGTTTCCAATATTTGACCAATATTTATTCCAAAAATATTTGTATAAAAATGATTGATACAAAACATAAAGTAAAACCAGTCAAACCAACATTCACTTTCTGGACTGAAATGCTCCAGCCAGCACACTTTCACTACTTCTCTTATTAATGAAACCTGTTTCTGTACTTTTGCTGCAGTTATTGTGCAAATGTAAATATGCAGACATCCCTCATGCAGCACGAGGACAGCGAACAATATCATTTACTGTTCCGACCGATCTTGATTAATCATGAATAATTAATGACATTACTGATGTTGCGTCACCTGCAGAAATGCGCACAGAAGTTCTCACCGTGGAGATGTTTTATATGGATCCTTTTACTGAGCGACATCTACAAATTGACAGGAGATAATTCTACATATAGCTGGAAGCTACAGACAAAATTTAGTGACTTATTAATGTTAATTGATGTTCTCAAACAACTCAGATTATGCTGGAATGAAGAGACATTGTAAGTGAGTCTCATTCATCTAATACGCTGCAGAGAGAAGTTGTGATCACATGAGGCTCGGCAGACAAAGCGTACAGTATACATAGTGCTCGTATTGCTGGACATCGCTCATTCAATCCAAGGTTCCACTGTATATGGCAGAGAAATATATATGTGCAGGGAGTGGCTGGTTTTTCCAGTGAGGATTATTCTAGACCAGTGGTTTGGCCAGACCAATGGACTGGGTTTGGGACCTGTAGACTATCATGTTGCTGAATTCTCCTATAAAACACATAGCACCGTATAACATTGTGTTTAGGTAAGCATTCATCGTATTATTCCTGAAAGAATGACAGCTTTACTTGAGGTTCCTAAAACAGTGCTGTGTGTTTATCAGTTGCTCTGTAGCACATTAGATGAGAAAAACAGCAACATTTAATTTAAAGGCTAATTTTAATATTAATCTGTTTGTTTTCTTTTGAATCACACAGATCACCTATCATAACAATTACTATCTCTAAAAAATTGTGACAATATGATGCTGAATTCCCTTCAGTAGCTAAAGGGAAGGTGTTATGGGTACCTTAAATGACAATCTCAATCATACAGTAATATATTCTCATTTATTACTGTGGAAGAGTGACAAATCCTATTTAAATGTCTCACATCTTGTGTTTATTCCCCTTCTATGATTTCACTCACACCTGCCTAGACAACTGTGTACATGACTGGTCTAAAGAACATTCTGTTTATAGCAGTTCTGCTACTTTCGGGACTTTATGCACAGCCTTTGTGTGCATCTGTGTTTATACACAATATGATCACTATACGATCTATTTGAGTACTATTAACACAGGTTTAAGAAGTGGAACTGTGTTGGCTTTTCCCAAATATTAAAATTTCCGCCAAACACACATAACACACAGGAGCCCCAATTTCATTTGCAGGGATTGTTGCTCTCACCAAAATAAAAATACTCACAATCCTAAAAACTGGAAAACTGGTATCATAAATTCCAGGTTTTCCAGGATGCATGAGAACATTTGAATCTCAGTGGCGTCTGCATTGTGGCACCACTGTGTGTTTTTCAACAGGACATTGAGGCAAACACAGCTCTAGGCTGTCTGACTAAGGTGGAGAGCGACAGAGTGATCTCCAACACAGATGACCTAGCCTCCACAATAACCTACAACATAAGTGGAAAGACCTTCAACATTGCTGGAAAAATATTCCAAGTATAGATTCTAGATATTTCTATGTTTATGAATCTAAAAGGTAAAATACATCTGTCTTTTTCTGCTTACTGAATAATGTGTTATTTCATATTTTGTTATGTACTGATCTATAATATATTAAAAAAGAAATGTACAATCATTGAATGAGAAGGTGTGTCCTTCTTTTCAGTGCTACTACTGTATATGTTACAATGATTTCCACAGTGTTCATAGGGATCTCTTTAAGACTGCTTCTGCGCAGTTCATAAACTGCATATGGATTTATTTGTAGTTTAGCTTTTAAATTCATGCTTCTAATAAAAGCAGCTGATGCAGCCTTTATCCTCTAGTCTCAAGCAGAGATGGGGAGTAGGAGAGAGATGTGGTCAGCTCACTTCTTTCTAATTTGCCACAGTTTTTTCACAGTCATACTTGTAGTCTTCATTTTTAAGAAGCATTCTTTTTATATACGAATGCTAGATTAATGTCCTGGGAGCTTTTCTTCAAAATGTCCACTATACTGTGCCCTCATTTCACTATTAATTTGCAGAGAATGATATTATTTACAGGAATCTATGCAAACCATTTTCCATACCAATACCTTTTCTACCAGTGCTCTTTAGGTTTCCCACTTTTTGTGGTCTTGACATGGACGTGTCTCTGCCCATGTTAAACAAGAAAAGCTGGTTAAATAACTAAATAGGACTGGGAGGAAAAAGTTTATCAACTAATTCCTAAAAGTTTAGATTAAAATTATCACTATACTGATAGCTGGAGTTGGGGTGTTATTTCTTTTCACACACTAAAACAAAACGTTCATCCCAAGGGTCTCAGTGTACATTTCAGCAGCTGCATATGAGCTTCCTCACCCAGGTAGTAATTGACAAAGTCTGCTGTGAGGGCTGGCTGCTTGTGTTTCCGGCGTCCATCCATACTGGCATTGGCGTCAGATGTATCCACAGGGAAAATGTCAGTGCTGATGCCCATCAGCTCAGCCTTTCTCATCAGCTTCCGGATGGCTGAGGCACTAGAGGTCAGAGGCCGTGGCAGTTTCTCTCGGGGCACCCACGCCTGTGGCCGGGTGTTCCTGGACAGCTCTGCTTTTGCCCGGTACTGCTGCAAACGGGTGGTAATTCGAGCCTGTCAGTGGGACAAACGTGTTAATTAATCCCACATGTAAATGTTAATAAATTTTTAGTAAGCCACTGCTACTACAAAGCTGGAAATAAACTATCAACTAAAACAGCGTTTACTAAATTCTAGATCCAGACCTTTAAGTGGTTGCAACATAACATCCTGATCTTTACAGTAAGCTCGTCTATACTGATATGTACAGTTTTTTAAGGATGTGTAATGCAACAGTGCTGCAGTTAAAATAAACTAAATTAAATGAAATCCTCTCTGGCAAATAGCAACTTTTGAAAGATGTTCTTTGTCATGCTGTTGAACTATACTGCAAAATAACACTGGAGTACATGTTTCACTAGTCTTCTGAGGTTTGGCTGGTGCAGGTGAGATGAAGGAACATTACCTGAGCTTCAGGGGTAAGCTGTTTCTCTCTCTCCTGTAGAGAGACTTTACAGTAAGACTGTAAGGCGAGGTAATTCTTCCTTTTCCACTTTCTGTCGAAGCGGTCTGCATGTTGTTTGCAGTATGCAAAAAATGGATCTGCAATGTCCTAGGAAAGGAAGAATTATAAACAAGCCTGTATTAACTGGGACATTATTTTTTTACAGCTTTTACTACACCGACCTTTTTACAGCCCAGCCCCTCAATTTCTCACTCTCACTCTCTGTCACACGATGAAATATAACAAAAGCAGAAGCTTTGTTTATCAGCTGGATTCCCCCACATACATACCTTGGGATGAACATTTTGTTTTAGTGTGTGAAAAGAAATAACACCCCAACTCCAGCTATCAGTATAGTGATAATATTAATCTGTATGACACACTAAAACAACAGCTGTTTCCTTTTTTTCCAGGGCTAGTTGATCGAAATACCGAAGGTTCTTGTTCAAAAGGTTCAGATGCTTAGATTTGAATATGAATGAAGAAATAAGTGAATGATAGCAGGTTCGCGTTCCTGATTAGTGGGTGAACAATCCAACACGGTGAATTCTACTTCATAGATACAGGAAGAGCTGACATCAAAGGATCAGACTCTCCTGTGCTAACGTCCTGACTCATACTCCTTAAAACCCTTCTCAAACTGATGGGATGATGATGGGCTCCTCAGGATATTCCTTAGTGACCGCTTAAATGACCGCTATCAATGAGAAACTTTTAAACAGTTAATGAAAATTCAAACATGCTGCCTGCTTTTGGTATCTGACCTGCCTTTTGTTGGCCATATCAGACTGTTACAAGTTAGAATCTACAGTTACATGACAGAAGCAAATCAAACAGAAAGGGATTTTTCAGCACTTTTGGCATGTACAATGTTTCTGTCTTGTCTGTATATATTATCCAAAAATCAATACCACAACCATACTTCAGTGAAAATGTGCAGATTTCTATATGTGTGAAATGTAAGAATGACAACACTTGTGTCTGGGCATGACATTTTAATAGAAAGCCTTGTAACCGAGTGTGAACAGTATTTGATGTACTTCACCTGGAATGTGAGAAGATAAAGTGTGGGACAAACACATGACTAGTGTTTCCTCTGATTTTCATCATCTGCATCATAAAACTTAAATAGTTTGAACACTGCTTCACTTGAAGTCACAACATATAAACAGCTGGTGAGCAGAATCACACTGCAGCTCCTGTTACCTCTTCTGCAGCAGCCTCAGATAGAAGTCCCTCCCTCTGGGCACAGGTGACATGGAAGTAGGATCGGCACATTCCTGCATCACAGCTGATGCACACACCCGTTCTGGCAAAGCGGGCGTCTTCACAGAAGCTGCACTCCTACTTGCAACACAATGCAACAGGGAAACATCAAGCTAAGAAACACTGAACACTGACCTTTGTTAGTCCATAACTACATAGTTTTACTCTCATCATGTGCCTGCAGAGCGCATCTACTCCAAAACGAGTAAATGAAGATATTCAGCCTCATGCAAGAAATTGTTGTAAGAACAGATTTGTTCTTAGCTTGCATTTATGAGTAATTTAAGTGAACCTGTGGCATCCACCAAAAAGTACAAATGCAATTCTTGATTGCTACAGACCTGCTGTACATGTCATGAACCAATACACTAACTTCAGATGGGAAAGCACATTTACTGTATTTGACTTGAGGTTTATAGTGTTTTCAGTATGTCATATGATACAGAAATAGTGCATGTACTGCCAAATTGATATTCTTTAAGTTAGGAAAATTAATTGGTGACTCTAAATTGACGAAGGGTGTGAATGTGAGTGTGAATGGTTGTCTGTCTCTATCAGTGTGTTTACATGCACTCTAGCAAGCAAGTTACAACAAGCTTTCTTGAGTAAGCTGATTTCTTAACTGTCATGAAAACAGGAAACCTGGTTACTGTAATCAGTGTAAAGGATTAGTGAAACTTAATTTCCCCAGGTATATTTCTCCCAGAGAACTCTG
>JAUBNQ010000003.1:19678022-19690917 GCA_032353495.1 Ctenopoma kingsleyae | reverse complement strand
GAGCTGCTATGCAGCTGACCTGACACACCGGGGGCAACTCAGGGTTCAGTGTCTTGCCCAAGGACACTTTGACATATAACTGGAGGTACCGGGAATCGAACCACCGACCTTCCGATTGGCAGGCGACTGCTCTACCTCCTGAGCCACAGCCGCCCTCTGACCTGCGGGTGTACTGTATAAGTTGTAGGTTTGTTTGCTGGTCATCAAGAAAGTGTTACAAATTTCTGTCCAAAGGTTGGAGTTGGGGGAAAGATTCAGATCTCTTTCCCATTTTGCAATTGGAATTATTATTGTGTCTATATTTGATATGACTGAGTTGAGAAAGTTGTTTCTTGGAGTTTGTAATTTTCATAATGTTATTGGTTAGAACAGGAGGCTGTAGTGGATTGTTATTTATGTTAATTTTTGATTGTATTAGATTTTAGCTGTTGATATTGGAGAAACTGTTCTCCCCCAATTCCATACTTTTGCACCAGTGTGTTGAATGATGCCATGTAGGGAAATGGACTGGAGTATTATGTAGCTGAAAGTCGGGACTGTACCAGATTGGGGTGTACCTACATGGTGTTAATGTTGATTTAGTGATCTTCTTCATTTTAACTGTAGCAATTCGCCCTATAAGTGAGAGTGGGAGGTTGGTCCAACGCCTGAGATCATCTTCTATTTCTTCAAGGAGAGGGGTGTAGTTGATATTAAACAGCTCTGACAGCCTGGGAGAAATATCAATGCCTAGATATTTAATGTTGCCAATGAGAAATGGGAGTGAGAATTCCTGAGCTGCAGAGTCCCAGGCATCTTCAGATAGTGGAAGTATGGTTAATTTATTCCAGTTTATTGTATAATTTGAGATTTTAGGAAAATAATTAATAATATTGAATGTTTCCTTTAGAGAAATGGATGGCTCCTGTAAATGTAATAAGATATCATCTGCATAGAGACTGATTTTATGTTGTAAATTTGAGTCCTGGATTCCTTTAATGTTAGTATTTTGGCATATGGCAGCTGCTAGTGGTTCTATAAAAATTGCAAATAGAGATGGGGAGAGTGGGCATCCTTGCCTGGTTCCGTGGTGAAGTGTGAAACTCTGTGAGGTGATCCCATTTGTGATAACTGTGGTTTTTTAGTGTTTTTAACCAATGGATGAACGACCCTCCAAAGCCAAACTTATGCAGAGTGCTAAAGAGAAATGTCCAGTTTACTTTGTCAAATGCTTTTTCTGCATCTAATGATACAATTATTGTTTTAGTTTGTTTTTCTTGTGCGAGATTAATCAAGTTAAAAAGTCTGCGAATATTATCTGATGGGTTCCTATTTTTGATGAATCCTGTTTGGTCTGGATGGATTAATATTGGGGTGACTGTCTATTCTGGTAGCAAGTACTTTGGTGATCATTTTTAAGTTTGTGTTGATAAGTGAGAGGGGGCGGTAACTGGAGGGATGAGTTGGATCTTTGGCGGGCTTTAATAGAAGTGTCATTACTGCTGTATTCATGTGTCGGTATTGTTGAGGTTGCTTTAATTTCTGTGGTTACTCTATGAAATAACAGAAATAGAATTTTCCAGAAATGTTTATAAAATTCTGCAGGGAAACCATCAGGTCCAGGAGATTTGTTATTGGGCATTTTGTTTAATGCTTTGTGTAGTTCGTCTGGGGAAATGGGTGCCTCTAGTCCAGGGGTGGGCAATCCTGGTCCTCGAGGGCAGCAGTCCTGCTTGTTTTCCAAACATCCATGCACTTACAGCTTCTGATTGGCTGAACACACCTGATCCAGGTAATCAGCAGTGGGTAGGGCAGAGATAGTTGGAACACAAGCAGGACAGCGGCCCTCGAGGACCAGGATTGCCCACCCCTGCTCTAGTCTGTTTGCATATTCTTCAGGTAGTCTTGGGAGTTGTAGGCTATCTAAAAATGTATCTATGTCTGATTGATTTGCATTGTTCTCAGAGGAGTATAATTTACTGTAGAAGTCCTTAAAAACATCATTAATTTCCTGTGGGTTGTGGACCATTTCACCTGTAGAGTTCAATATGGATGGAATAGTAGTTTTTTCTTTTTTACGCTGTAATTGGTTTGCTAGATATTTACTTGTTTTGTTACTATATTGGAACTGTTCGTATTTAAGTTGTTGGATGAGAAATTGTGTTTTTTTATGTAGAATACTGTTAGTTTAACTCATTTTGTGTTTGTTTGCTGGGGTTGTTGGAATATGAATTTGTTAATTCTTTGATCTTTTGTTCTAGTTGTTGCTATATTTTTTTTTATACGATGAGTAGGATATTATCTTACCTCTTAATACTGCCTTGCCTGTTTCCCATAGAACTGAGGGTTTGATATTAGGAGAGCCGTTCATCTCCAGAAAGGATGCCCACTCTTTTTTAATGAGATTATCAAATTCAGTGTCTTGAAGTAGTGATGTGTTGAAGAGCCATCTTGTGCGGGGTCTGATATTGACTTCAATATTTATTGTGAGTGAGATAGGAGCGTGGTCACTAATTATGATTGGATGGATTGTGGTTTCTTTTACATATAGGGTGAGTGAGTTACTGATAAGGAAGAAATCTATTCTAGAGAAAGTCTGATGAAGGGGGGGAAAGTACGTCTACTCTCTGGTTAAGGGATTGTTCATCCTCCAGTTATCATTGAGTCCATAGTGATTCATATATTGTCTTATTATTTCTGTAGAGTGCCAGTTTCTTATGTTAGGAGAAGTGTTTGAACGGTCTATTTGGGGGTTTATAACAGTATTAAAATCTCCGGCTATAATGATATTTGTTGTGTCACATAATAGAGAAAATAGATTATGGAAAAAGGATGGATCATCATTGTTTGGGTCATAGATGTTAACAAATGTAAATTCTATGTGATTAACTGATACTTTAATTATAATGAATCTTCCTTCTGTGTCAATGATGGATGTATTGTGGATCAAAGGGAGATTTTTACTGACTAAGACTGAGACTCCTCGTTGTTTACTATTGTATGTTGAAGAGAATATTTTATCATATTGTTTAAATGTGAGGTTTTGCAGGTCTGAATTTGCCAGATGTGTTTCCTGTAAGATGCATATGTCAGCCTTCAACTTAATTAAATTATTGATAATTTTAATTCTTTTTGTCTGGGTTCTGAAGCCACGCACATTCCACAAGACTAACTTGAGTGGTTGTATGGTTTTTTGTTAAGTTAAGTTGTTACGTCTTGTTAAGATTTAATCTACATAATGGAAAAGCGTATCTGCTTAAGTGTGTATTTAAAATATTAACTGGAGGGGAGAAATAAACAAGAGTGGTACCGGAAATAAGGGGGGGCATGGACTTGTGTGTGTATGTATTAGTGTTTCTGTGTGCTGACATTAAAACTGATAACACAGTGTAACACATGTAACACAATGTGAAAAAGACAATGTGAGGTACAAAGGACAGAAAGATACATAGTGAATCACAAAAATACCCGTATTTACAAACATGGTGTGGCAAAGGTAAGGGAGACATTGATGGAAGGAAGGAGGTTTACAGTACATGTGGGTTCAAGTCGGTAGTGTGTGTTTTATCAGAGACTGACGCTGGTGGTGGTGGGGTATAATTAAACAACGTAGCAGTCCAAATTTGTCAGGTGTCCGGTAAATCAAAAAAGCCAAGGAGTAATCTTAGAGTTGCTGTAAAGTTGTCCTTCAATGTATAATTTGTCCACAATCAGAGATGCGCGTTTGTTGTTTTGCCTGTGTCGTATCATTTATTTTCCGTTGTTCGTTTATTTCGTGTGGGAATTGGTCGTTAAGTCCGTATGTTGTGCCTTTCAGTTCTCTTCCTTTGCTTTTAATCAGTTCTTTGTGCTTGTAGTGTTCCAGTTTTGCGATAATGGGTTGTGGTGTTTTGTGTGATCAGGGTCCAAGAAGACGAACACGGTGGAAGGTGATCTGGTTGGCTGTGTCCTGTGATAGTTTTAGTAGGGTTACCATAAATTCTTTGATAAGTGCCTTGGGGTTGTCGGATGGATGTTCTGGTATGCCGGAGATAATCAAATTATCGTGCATGCTTCTTGTTTGAATGTCCAATATAGTTTCTTTCATTGTTTTTTCTTTTGTAACCAGGTCCATTTTTTCACGAAGTGTTTTGACTGTGGTTTGGAGAGAGTTGTTTGACTTTTCTAGAGTTTCAATGTATTTGCGTGCGAATTCGAGGCTTGAGCGGAGTTCTTTTATCTCGTCATGGAGCGTAACAAGTAAGTCCAGTGTTTTATTGATGGACGTGAGTACACTGACCTCAATTTCTGTTGTTTTTAAATCGCTGGTGTCTGTTGATGATGTTTTTTTTCTCTTGTTTGGGTTGGAGGGGTCTTGCTGACTTGTTGGTGCGGTGTTGTCCATGTTGTTGCCATTGTAGTGGTAGTCATTGAAAGCCTCCAAGTCTGCTAATTCCTCCAGTGTAAGGGAAACAAACAAAAAAAAAGGCAAAGGAAAAAAAAAATCCGTTCCGCATGTTGTTGGTTCGTTGAGATCTGTTGGTGTTATTTTAGAAAAGGTATTAGTTCTGACTGAGAGATTTGATGGCTTGTTCGCTTGGGCTACTGTCTGGGCGCCGCCATGTTGATTCTCCCCACTTACTGTGTTGCTCTCGCGATACTCAGTGAGCCATCACACTCAGAAAACTTTCCTAGCAAATGCTCATTTTGTACCGGAATAATAGCGGCCTCGCGGAGAGAGGCATGAAAGCCCAAGTGAAACCTCTAGAGCAGAGGTCCCCAACCACCGGTACTGAGCCGCAGAGAAAGAAAACAATTTTTCAATTTCAATTCAGTTTTATTTATATAGCGCCGATTCACAACAAAAGTCATCTCGAGGCACTTTACACTGTAAGGTTTAAGACACTAAGCAGGTTGGTAGTGCCAGCAGCGGCACACTGGATATCATACAGCTCCAAGCTAGGGATTCCTGCAGAGAGGTACAGAGAGAGGGGGACAAAGAGAAAGATGCAGAACTACAGGAGAGAGAAGCCACACAGTTAATGGCAGTATTGGCATATGAGCTTTAACTATAAGCTAATTCCGTTTTCACACGATACCACAGTCTTTTATTTTAAAACAATCACAGGCATGTTCACAAACGGAGTGCAGACCGGAATCTTACGGTTTTTCAAATAAAAGAATCTTCTGGTTTTTCAAAATAAAAGACTGGCAGAGTCTGCCGTCTGCGCTCCATTTGTAAACATGCCTTGGTGCATTGAGCACGTCAGTGCAGCAAGAGGGTCAATTGCTGACGATTGCAAATGATGGTGGCCTTTAAAGTAAGTTTGAGACGATCACTGTATAACACAGCAGCATTTGAATCACCACAATAGAGATTGGCTTTTCAATCGAGTCAACGACACCCCCCACCACCACCCCAATCCACCCAACCCCACCCCACCCCCCTCGCCAGGACATATATCGTGTATCGTGATATAGCTTAAAAATATTGTGATATTCTTTTTAGGTCATATTGCCCAGCCCTATTGTCAAGTATCAGCTGAGTTTGTACTCAGGCAGCCAGGACTAATTTCCTGCTTGCTGCTTTGACTGAATGAGACTAATGCGCTAACACAACTCATGTTTCTTTTAAAACTTTTACCAGAAAGAAGGCAGGGCTAATTTATGGAAAATAAGAAAACATAGCCCAATATCCATAGAAAGGCTGCTTGTAGTGAACATTAGCAAATGTAAATTGCTATAGTTCATTCTGTACATTTTCACTAGATTTATCAGCAAATGTGTCAAATTGATTAGATAACGTGTTAGACAAAGGACAATGCTGGTAACCACCAGGATGGATAGATGGATAGATAGATAGAATCAAATCTGCACCTTGAACACTGTATTCTATTACGTGTAGCCATGTGGTCAGCTGTTCTAACTCACTGGCATCTCTCCGTCTATCTCTCTCTATATAGGGGAAATAAACCCAATGGGTCTCTTGTCCAAAGCTGTCAATTTGCTGTGAAACTGCAGAGCTGAAATTGAACATTTGATAAACAAAATGTAGCCTCAGAGAAGCAAGAAGAAGCCAAGCAAAAGCATTTCAATGTTGTCCTCTTAATTTTCTGAGGTTGCCTAAACAATTACTTGGCCGATGTGGTTTCTATGGCAGCTATTACACCAGGCAAACATGCTCTTCACTACCAATGAGGGCAGCAATCAGTACTCTGCCTCCTTCAGGGAGATAATACTAATTCAGTCAACCAGCCTTCTGGCTTTTTGAGCAATGGGAAAGACTCACAAATCAAAAGCTCGGTGTTCTGCATGCTCATCACTATGTGTCACACTGCAGAGCTGGACAGCCCACCAAAAACAAACACTGGGGCAGATAGAGTTGTTTATTCAGCTATACACTTTGTTTGGTAGGTTCATGTCCTTTTCTGATTTAGAAACAATTTGCTGTATGTCATAGGGCACTGGTTCTCAAACTTTTTACACCGGGTACCACCTCAAAAAATATTTGGCTCTCCAAGTACCACCATTATGACCAGAGGTGGGTAGTAACGAGTTACATTTACTCTGTTACATTTACTTAAGTAACTTTTTTTTTCTAAATGTACCTCTAGGAGTAGTTTAGCTGCACCATACATTTTACTTTTACTTGAGTAGTTTTGTGAAGAAGAAACGCTTCTTTTTTTTTACCATTTATTCTACATTAGTTTCACCAATCAGTCATTGCAACAATGATCACATGACTCCGTTTCACCACTGGTAATAACGTTGCTAAATTGATTGAAGTTGGTGCTTGCTGAAGTGCAGAAGGCAGACAGCTGTACAGCTGTGTGCAGATGTGCACACTTCAACCGTGAGATCACCTGTTAGCTCACTTTCAGAAATAGGTGATTTACAATTACATCCTGATCCACCAACAGAATTCAGCGACTAGACTTCAGCTACCTCTGTGAATAAGACAATAAGATAAGAGTCTGTCCATGTGACGTAAAAACAGCCTGAGAGATTTAACGTTTGAAGTGTGCCCACACAGCTGAACAGCTGAACAGCTGTCTGCTTTCTGCGTGTCAGTGGGAACCAACTTCAATCAATGTAGCGACGTTATTAGCGACCTGTGTTATGTCTGCTCATGTGTCTGAAGTAAAGGTCCCCAATAAAACTGGACATGGTTCTAATTTCTGACAGACATCCAGATACCAGAGTTTGGCTACAACATGTGAATGAAAGTGTGGGTTAATACTTGTAATTTGAGATGTGGTGTTGTGACTCTAATGCTGTTAATAATGTTTATGGAGATGTAAAGTGTAAAAGTTTGACATTGGCCAGTGAGCGGAGACAGTTCACCTGTGAACTATGATGATTTGTGGCTTTATTTGAGCTGCCAGAGAGGAACACACTGGAATTATTCAACAGACCTCAGCAATTAGATTTCAACGATGTGTGTGAATGAAGCTGTTTCTGTCTCTGTGACCGTGCGTAAAACCAGTCTGAGAGATCGGAATGCTGTGTTGACTCTTATGCTGTTAATAATGTTTATGGAGATGTAAAGTATAAAAGTTTGACATTGGCCAGTGAGCGGAGACAGTTCACCTGTAAACTATAGTAGTATTATGTCTTTAGTGTTATTATTTTAATTTATTTATTTTTTCATCAAATATTCTCAGGTGTTCCTGCATACCACTAGAGGGAGCATAGTTTGAGAATCACTGTCACAGGGAATCAGTAATCTTCTCTTCAGAGGCTGTGAGGGAGTATAACACTTTTTACAGGCTTCTTTTTTTCTTGAAATCAACTCAAAGGATGCACAAACCAGTAAAGTTACTTGTTTCTCAATTGGTGCAAATAAGTTATACCTTCATTCCATCCTGGTCCTCAAAACAAAAGATTTAGAATCTAACTACTTATGATGTGGAGATGACTACTGCCTATTTCTAAGCTCAATTTTTGGCCACAGCATGTGGCAAGGGCAGAAGGTTAGCTACAATATAGTACTACACAAGGTTTATTTGCTTAAAGAAAGATATTACTGGAATACTGGCAACAGCTGGGTGCTTCATCTTTACTGACTGGGCTTTGAACCATGGAACTCTGGGTTTTCAACGACCACCATGCTGGCTTAACTGACTTATAGCTGAACCATGGTACAAATCTTCGGTGTTCCTTTTGAACTGAGATACAAAGCTCAGACCATTAAGCTGGGAGTTGCTGGCTAATATGGGGGCTAAGCTGACAAAAAGTGATGACTACAGGATAGCTTCATAATCCCTGAAGAGAAGATTATCCTTGTCAGAAATGACAAGCTTGGCAGGAAAAAATGGGTGTGGTAGAGTTGACTGAAGTACCTTAACTAGACAGTGCTTTAATACAAAGCACTGTTTGCCTCCCTTAAACAAATGCTAACCAACTAGGAGTTGATGCATCCAGAAGTAAGAATGTGAGATAATGTGACAACACAGAATGGAAGAAATGTATGGGGTTTTTTGTCTAGTGAACCTGTCATCTGTTAATTTACAACACATAAAAAAGAGGTTGCACTTTAATTTACAGCACAGTAATAATAGGGTAATAGTAGGGTAATTTTATGGAAATAAAGTAACAGTGGTGCAAAATCAACCTCATAGCAAGGTAACATGTAGGGTAAAACCCTAGTAATAACTAGGTAGGAGAGGGTGTACTGGTTCGACAATAATCAGGTAATTAGATGGTAATAACCATAACATAGAGCTGTGCAAAACTAACAAAATGCATACTACTTCTTTCTACTTTATTTCATGGCAATATCACATTAAACCAAAAGCAAGACAAAGATGTATATATCTAGATATATATGTGCAGTAAAGTAAGGAAATTATCACACAAAAACTAAATGCAGAGTAAATAATCAGGATCTAAATTATTCTTGGCTGAGACTAAGGTTGAACATGAAGAAGGGATAAATTTGAATTGAAGTGCAGAAAATCAACAGTTTAATTATTCAGTGTAATGTTAGGTTTTATTTGCCCCAAAACAAACAAACGGTCATTAGTTCTAATCTTAATGCTCCCTCTCTTCTCTCTGTGTTTCTAGTATTTAAACTGTCCCTGCAGTTTCTGTCTATTTCTCCTTAGTCTGTCATTAATATCAGTGAAACCATATCAGTTTAACATATTTAGTGTTTTAGGCTACTTGACCTTGTTCCTGACCTAGCTAGCGTTGTCTGTCGAGTAGCTGCCCATAAATCACTTTACAACAAACAACAGTACTTCAAAATAAAGTAAATTTAAATGAATTTCTTGGGGAACCCCTTTGCTAGAGGTTTTGAATTTCATAGTCACCAGATCTCAACCCAACTGAACACCTATGTTGCATATAGCTTTTCAGGCAACTAGAGCTAGATTCATATATTTAGATATTCATTTGTTGGAGAGACATTCAGATATCTATTTTTCTTTTGCCTTTTCTTTTTTTACTAAACAGTAATTATTACATTTTTTGACTTCCCACCAGCTACGTGTTTTAAAAAATATGAAAATATTTTATATTAAAAAATATAAACATAGAATATTCAATGTCATATGGGGACACAAGCCCAACAAAATTGAAGGGCTTACTTATATAATAAGGACAAGACAGGGGATTTTTAATTATTCAATGTTAAGCCACTCAACTTTGAACTCAAAGCATCTCTTATATCCAAATAATTTTTTAATCCACAGTGCTTCTCAGCAAAACTATACTTTATCCCTTTCCCTTAGCTAACAGTCTCTTACTTTTACATAATAAAGAGAAAGTTGTTTTCATACCCATCAGGCTTTTTGGAAGGAGGTATCATTATCAATGTAATCAGCCATATGATGAATGATCAAAAAACAATCTATTTGCCATTATTTTATTTTATTTTTACTATTGAATAAATGTTCAAAAAAGAAATACTGCTTTTGATTTTGACAGTGGGTGGAATTATGTATGACAGTCAGATTAGTGTATAATTCTTATAAGGACATACTAAAGCGAAATATCTTAACACAGTGGTTCTCAAACTTTGGTACCACTTGAGTGAGCCCACGTACCACAAGTGGGCTCCCTCTAGTGGTACACAGGAACATATGAGAATTTCTGATGAAAATTAAATAAAAACATTAAACACATAATAATACTGTAGTTTACAGGTGAACTGTCTCTGCTCACTGGACAATGTCAAACTTTTACACACTTTACATCTTCATAAACATTATTAACAGCATTAGAGTTATAACCCAGCATCCCGAATTGTCCATGTCCAGTTTTTTTGGGGACGTTTAATTCAGATATGTGAGCAGACATAACACAGGTTGGTAATAACGTTGCTACAATGATAGAAATTGGTTCCCGCTGACATGCAGAAAGCAGAAAGCACACAGCTGTACAGCAGTGAAGTTCACCCGTTAAATCTCTCAGGCCGTTTTTATGCACGGTCACATGGACAGAAAGAGTCTTATTCACAGAGATCGCTGAAGTCTGTTGGTTGATCAGGATGTAATTGTAAAACACATTTATTTCTGATTCCAGAGTGAGCTAGCGGGTAATCTTACAGGTGAAGTGTGCACACTTGCGCACAGCTGTACAGCTGTCTGCTTTATGCACGTCAGCAAGAACCAACTGTAATCAATGTAGCAACCATATTACCTGTGGTGAAACGGAGTCATGTGATCATTGTTGCAACGACTGATTGGTTAAACCGGGGCCGGGGGTGTTGAGTCGATTGAAAAGCCAATCTCTATTGTGGCGATTCATATGCTGGTGTGTTATACAGTTATACAGTCTCAAACTTACTTTACTTACTTTTGAAAAACCAGAAGATTCCGGTCTGCGCTCCATTTGTGAACATGCCTGTGATTGTTTTAAAATAACAGACTGTGTTGTGTGAAAACGGAAATAAAATAATTATTTTCTTTATCTGCAGCCCGGTACCAAATAGAGGTTTCTAGAGGTTTCGCTTTCACGCCTCTCTCCGTGAGTTCGCTTCCCTCCACTGTTATTCCGATACAAAATGAGCATTTGCAAGGATGGTTTTCTGGATGGGTGGGGGAGTGAGCTGTTGGCTTAAAGCAGTATAAAAGGCGCATGCGCTAGGGGTTTTCTGGATGGGCGGGGGAGTGAGCTGTCTGTTGTGAGAGGGCAAAGAAGTAAAACTCGAAGCGAAGTACATGCCGTCAATTTAACGTTACAATTTATACTCGATAGTCACGATATAGTCATTTACTATATCGCACATGGAACAAGTCGAGTCGAGTATATTCGATATATCGCCCACCCCTACTTTGTACACAGTAGTTAATTCCTATTGTGTTTAAGCACTAGCTAGCAGACTGTGGCAACTCCCACTCAGTTGATTTTGTGTGTGTCCACTATCTATGAAAAAAACAATCAAAAACTTTAAGGATTAATCAATCGCATCACTGTATTGACACCAATAAACTATACACAGCAAATGTCTTGTGCACAATTCATAACAACACTCAATACATCACACAATACAGGTTGGCACACTGGAGTGCAGCTTGCACCTCTGTTCTGAAAATGGCACTAGCAAACTGATTTCACATATTGGTGGGCATTACCAGTTCAAACTAACACAATCCAAACAAAAGCATGAAATACAAAAGTAGGCCTATCTGTAAACCTCATATTAAGGTATGTTACAACATTTTAGGCTACAACTTAACACACATACCATATCATGCCAAATATTTGACTAAAATAAACAGGATGCCACACTGGTGTCTATTCTGCCAGCAACAGACTATAGATATTATTGGGCAATTCAGATAAAAGCACCAAATACCTGTTTGCATCTCGGTGTAAAAGAAATGTGTACATACTGACTTCTTAGTTAAGAGGTCCAATTTGTCCTGATGGATGTGACACGCTGCAACATGGTTCTGCCTCTTCTGTGTCATAGTTGTGCGTAACCAAGTCTTTAATCGTCTAAGAGCACTAAAGCTCCTTTCTGCCTCAGAGGACGAGACTGGTACCACAAGGAGTAACCTCACCAGAGTTTCAATTTCAGTGAATAAGCCTCGCACCTCTAATGGTAAACCTTTGAGAATGTTTGGAGCCTCTCCACAGGAACTGTACATGTAATTATGTTTGAATATAGGTAGCTGGATTTCCAGCAGCTGGGTATTAATTTCTGGATAGTGATGAACCACTGGGTCAATATTTCCAGAAAGCAAGGTGTTCTCCAGCTTTTGCAGGGTAAGAAGACCACCCTGCTGGAAACGTTCTGTGAACTGTGTGTGAATGGTGTCAAGTACCTTATAAAACTCAACTCTGTAGTGTTCCATGGGAGTTTAAGGACTGAAACCACTTGATTCTCCAATATAGCGCATGGGTGGCTGTCAAAATCTTGGTATTGTTATGGGTTCTAAGTCTAAAGAATTCACAACTGTAGATGCCTTCTCAAAATGGCTTTGGAAGGCCTGATCAATTATCTTGAGTACACTGTAAAAAAAAAGTTTTTTTTACAGAAATCTGCCATGAGAAAAAGCAGATATTTGCCATCTTTTTTCTTTTACAAGCATATACCCTTAAAACACAGTAAATCAGTTTTTTTTAAATGGACATTAAAGAAAAAATGTGTAATTTTACATTATAAGAATATACTTTTTTTTTTTTTACAGTTATGCTGTTTTTAAATGGTTCTGAGAGTTAAATTATTATATAGTTAACATTAAATTAAGTGCTAAGCACTTATTTTCAGTTAGCACTAAACCATTAACTGCCACTTCACATACATTTCTATATATTGTGGCTAGTTTGTGAAGAAAGTCATTGGAATCACTTTCTTCAAATTGGAACTTAAAGAATGTGACATGAAAAGCAGGAAAATAGAGAAATTTTGTTCATATGCTCTAAAGTACCCAGAAGTCCCCAAGACACGCCCACTTCTCCCAGGTCACTAAAATATTCAAAATAA
>JAUBNQ010000003.1:19661204-19677922 GCA_032353495.1 Ctenopoma kingsleyae | reverse complement strand
GCAACACTGAAATTTCCCCATGGGGATCAATAAAGTATCTATCTATCTATCTATCTATCTATCTATCTATCTATCTATCTATCTACTATATTAATAGTATGTTAAATTATTTGCACCCTTCCTGATTTATTTATTTTGTGCATATTTGTCACACATAAAAAATCCAATGATAAAACAAATTTTAATATTGCACAAAGATAACCAGAGGAAATACAAAAATTATGTATTTCAATTATTTCATTCATTAAGGGAAAAAAGCTGTCCAAACCTGCCTGGCCCTATGTGAAAAAGCAATTGCCCCTAAACCTAATAACTGGCTGGCCACGTTTGGTGGCAACAACTACAATCAAGCATTTGCAATAAGTGGTAATGAGTCTTTCACATTGCTATGAAGGAATTTGGCCCACTCATTTTTGCAATATTTTTTTTAACTCATCCACATAAGCATAAACAGCCTCTGAATCTCATTTAAGTCCAGACTTTGACTAGGCCACTTCAAAACCATAATTTTTTTTGAGCCACTCAGGGGTAAACTTCCTGGTGTGTTTCAGATCATTGTCCTGCTGCATAAACCAAGTGCGCTTGAGCTTGACGTCATTAAATATTATGAAAACTGACCTTAACTGAGGCAAGTGAGACCTGCAGTTCTCTAGATGTTGTTCTGGGTTCTTTTATGACCTGCTGGATGAGTCTTCATTCTGCTCTTCCTGGGAAGGTTCACCACTGTTCCAAGTTTACTTCATTTGAGAATAATGGTTGGCTTTGCTTTGTTTTGAGTCCCAAAACCTTAGAAATGGTTCTAACCCTAACCCTTTCCATACTTTCACAAGGGCCAGACATGTTTGGACAGTTTTTCCCTTAATAAATGAAACCATTTTTGTATTTACACAGGTTATCTTTGTGTAACATTCAAATTTGTTTGATTATCTGAAGCAAATTAAATGATCAAAATAAGTGTGACACAAGGAAACTGCGTTCTTCCACCTGAGGAATATTGCTAAGATTAGGAGCATCCTTTCTCGAAGTGATGCTGAAAAACTAGTCCATGCATTTGTTACTTCTAGACCAGGGGTAGGCAAGCCCAGTCCTTGAGAGCCACAGCTGTAAGTGCAGGGATAGTTGGAAAACGAGCAGGGCTGCGGCTCTCTAGGACCGGGCTTGCCTACCCCTGCTCTAGACCAATAAACAAAAAACAAAACAAAAGTTGGACAAGTCACTCCAGGCAGTCCAAAACCTTACTATACTGTATACATCAGACAGACAGTCATAGAGAATGCAACATACTGAAATCCAATGCCTTACTGGAGGACATAAGCATAAAAAAACAACTGCAGTGGATGTGGCAAACCTGGAAGCATATACCGTACTGTATGTAGAAAACACAACCAATCCTAACATGACCTAGAATTGATGCTTGAGGCACCTATATACCACAGGCTTGTGCATATGCTGTGTTACATGTAGAAAGGATGGTCATTTAGTAAAAACAGGTACCATAAACATTAGAACAGGTTTAACATGTATTATAGCTTTTACTATCTTTTACTAGGATAGTATGATTAGAAAAAAGGGAGAAACCAATGATGGGATTGCATCATTGATACAGTAGCCACACATTATGAATAACAAGATGTTTGAGAAACATGTATCACACATGATTAACAGACCAGTGACTATCATTAAAATGCTCCGCCCCATCTCAGCATACTGTTTACTTCTGTCTACACAAGCATTTTTATCATTCCATGGACTAAGATGCATGGTCCACAAATTTTGCAATAGAATTAATTTCTGATAAAACATCAACTATGGTGCTTACTGGAGCACATACCTGACATACTTTCAATGCCTGGTTAAACTAGCCTGCCTCAGCATATCACTTCTTTATAATTAAATCACTAGATCTTCAAGTGAAAAAATCCAGGTGAACTCTCAACGAACGCTCAAATCCTTCTGTACACCTGTCAATCATACTGCAATACTGAAAAATGACTAAGAACCACACAATTACAATAACTAGACAGAGCAGCAACTGTGCAACCTGAGACTGGGTGAAAGAGAAGCATCTGTTGAGAGAACTGAAGATGGCAGTTCACAGAAACTTCCCTTCCAATCAGGCAGGGAAAAGTGGAATTAACTGAGCAAATCTTGAAGAGACTTAACCAGGAAGAGCTGAATTAGTAAATGCTGCCAAAGTGTCGTCTTTAAATTTAATTAAAGGTCTGAATACCTTTTAAATGATTTGCAATGACTGATTTCAGGTTTAATTTAAAATATTTTTCACTTTGTTATTAGTGTATGCAGAGGAACAAAAAGTAGTTCATTTTAACAAAATCTTGCCAAACAGTTAAGTCTGCAAAAAGTGTAGGGGTCTGATGTCACTATACTTACTGTATTAAGAATAAAAGAGTTTAAAAATAATTTTTCCAATCAGTAACATTTTTAGTTTATTTTTTCAACGACCGTTTACATGTACCAAGTAACCAAGTTACTCAGAAAAATCAGTTAAGGGCAGCCAAGTTCACATGCACTCATGATTACAGTAAATCCACATATACATGCAGCAGATCAGTAATGTTATTTTTCCTCTACCTGGGACGCAGGGTTTAACTGTAGTAGACAAAGACGTTGAGTGTTTTATTTTTTCCTGTTTATCAACGCAGACTTAAAGTGCAGTGGAAGAAAGAGACAGGGAGAATGACAAATTCAACTATGGTTTTTTTCATGGTGACATTTTTAAAAACCAGTAATGTATAAAGATTACAATTTTCTTTTCTTTTTTTAATAATTTGACCTGCTAATTACAATTTGGACTGATTCTAAATTATTTTCTTTCTAAATGCTATTGACAGCATAAACACAGCACAAACTTTTTTGTAACTTTTCTTTAATAAAGAGTTTAATTTAATTAAAAAATGAAAGCTAAATAACTTTTACATATTCAGTCTTTCTCCAACTCCTATTTAGGCGAATCACAAAATGTTCCAGGTTACTGGACAAACCTCCAATTATAAATTAATTTCAGTATTTGTAATTTTCCAGATGTAAAGAGGTGCTACAAAGCATCAAATGTTTTTGCTAAGCCCAATCCAGAATGATGGCTTTGAGCGGGGAAGTGAAGTGGGCTCCATGAACAAGGAACTATCATGCTTGTGGCCCAGAATCAGATATCTCAGACTGATCGGTTGGTCTGGTTTCTGTCTTTTCAATCAGTGCATCACTACTTATTGAGATATCTACATTTGTTTTAGTCTTTAGACTGTAGTTTAAATATGAGGACGCATTTCTTCATGTAACAATCTCCCCTTTCACCCAGGCACTCCACTTTGCTGTTTTCCCCTATCTGTGGCCTTTTGCCCTGCACATGCGCTCTTGTATAAAGCTTAGAAAACCAGTTATGCGTATAGTACATGGCAGAGATATCAGCATTCTCCAAGTGAAATCTACTTGTGATGAAATTAGGTTTCTCAAATCCCCTAGCCAGATTACGGTAACCAGGTTTCTCATTTACTTGACGGTTATGAGATTATCTTAATCAGGAAAGCCATCTTTCACTGGGTTAGTTAATTGCATGTAAATGTTGTATAACTACTATTATAACTACTGTACTTAGCCACAAGTACAAAACATGATGTAGTTGCAGGCACAGTACAGGCCTCAAAGCTTCCATCATTTTTCATCTAAACAGAGTAACACCATTAATGATAGTTTAAGTAATCTGAGTAAAGAACCACTTTGAATTCACCACTAAGCTCTGAAAAGTATTTCTGGCTTGTCCATCCATCCCATTCTCTCAATATCACAGAAACATGTTGAAGCCATTTCTTTACATTCTACACAAGCATCAAGTGGGACTGAGGAATGAACTGCCTGGATTAAAGCATTCTGGTGTCCTGTCCATCTTGTGAAACCGATATCACAGGGATGACTTAAGCTAATTACTGCTAATTTGGAACAAGCATCCACTCGGACTTGGTGAGCTCATTGTGGAGCTCAAAGGACAAGAACACTGGGCCTTATTCACGAAGCGTTCTTAAGAAACTTTAGAAATATGAATTCAAGAATGTTCACTATGAATGTCATAGAGGAATGCCTTGAGGGAATTCACAATCAAATTCAAAACTGACACAACACCTACTTGGACTTAATGATAAACTAGATTTTTGTGGTCAAAGCCCAAAAGTGAAGGTACTGTGAAATGTCTGTCCCATTTTCACCAACACTACATGTCAGAAACATCTGGATGAATTTTCATTAAATCTGGCATAAATGTTTAGTTGGATGTAGAACAGGAGTTTGGACAGACATGGATGTAAACTGCGACTTGACTGGTTGGTAGAGGCATTCAACTGTGATGTGATCATTTGTTTGTTTGTTTTGTTGGTTTTGTTTGTGTACCACAAACAATGCCAGCTGGGATTCGTGCCAGCATCCCTGCAACCTTTTACAGGAAGTGTAGTATATCTAATAAATGGGATAAATGGATGAATAGCAATAATGTACACACCATTGCCATCAGAGATAATCAGAAATATATTTCTTGCACCTCAGACTGCACCAGTGTTACACCCTTATACAGTTCAGCCAATCACAGTGACTGATGTTGGACTGTGTCAGTGCAAAGCAATTATTAGTTTCTGTTATTACACTCAGAATTTGAATATAAAACTCCAGGTGCACGCTGAAATTACAACTAGCCTACACTCAATAGTCGTGACAGCAGTCTGTCAGGTGAGCGAGTCAGGTGATCGCGAGGAAGAGCTGAGATTGGTTAGGACAGGATATAAACAGGAAGTCCACTCACCTGCTCCTCGCTCAGACATCATGTTTCTTCTCTGTGTCAAAGAGCTCCTACCACTTCAGTAGCAACGATCACTTCATTGTTTGTATCCTCAGCACTTAGCTCCTCCGGTACCGTGAGTATTGAGCCTTTTTCCATCTGTCTTTTCTGTCGTTTAATTGGCCAGTTTAACTGTAACGCCATCTCCTGGTGGGATGTCGCTTTCAGCACTCAGGGCATTACAACAGCAAACGGCGTGTGTCTTCTAACCCGTTGTGGCCCACTTCACAATTGGGTCAATCCCATACGCAACTAGGGCCTTCCGATCACACACTTTGTCTGTGTTTCCTATACGCCTGACACAGTCGTCAGTATTTTAAAGTCAAACTCATCAAAGTCAAGAAAATTTAGCTGTTGTCATGATGTGATCTAAAATACTCAAATTAAGTGAAGTCAGTTTAATCATAAATGGACATTTTAGTCCATACTAAAAGAAGCAGCTCTTTTCACTCTACAGAGGAACAGCAACAGAAATAGGGCCCTATTAAATCCGTTTTATTTTTTCCGTAATTCTGTTTCATTTTTTCCTTAATTCTGTTTTTTCCATTTTTATTCTTCTGAATTCTGTGTTTTATGTTATAATCATATTTATTCACCTGTAAGTGTCTAATTATGGAGTGGATGGGAAAAAACTTCAACACAGAACATTTACTGCTTTGGTAATGCATTTCAACATTTACCTGTAAACAACAAAAAACATTCATTTTTCATGCAAAACAAAGAACCTTATGTATTTCACATTAGAATAAAGAAACTGTCTTCCTTTTGTAAAATAAAAGTGCTTCACATTTGAAATCAACATAAAAAATGTCATCACTGGGAACACCTGGAATACTAATCATCATCATGTCTTGTTTCAGCTGATTTGTTTGTATGACCAAGACTTTGCTGGAGTGAGCAGCTTGAACTAGTTTGCTTCTTGTCTCTGTTACTGATGTGAGTCTTTGACTGTAAGACTTTGGTTTTTCAGTGAGCCTCTTTGCCATAGCTGACCGCTGACCTTTTTTCCCTCTGTGTCTGTGCGTTTGTGTGTGGAAAGCTGAGCCCCATTTAAACAGGTAACACGACTGAAATTCATTAGAAACTATTGCTTTGTTTTGCCCGCATACCGATATCAGCAAATGATATGACATTCCGCGTTTAACACTGGATTCCATTTTATTTGTTGAATTCCACGATTCCGTCCGCATTTTCCGCATCACGGAAATCATAAGGCCCTACTTTTAGAGCAAGTAGAACTCATGTGCACCCACTCAAGCAGGGCTGATAGTGGAAAAAATTCCTGAGCCTGAAATTTTTTCCATGCCCAGGAGTTGAGCAGGGGTGAGGATGCTATGTATGCAACGCACTTTTAACACATAACGTGTTGGCCCCTGGGCCCAGATATATGAACAGCCCATGTATAACCCTGATCATCATTATTGTCAAGGGGTATGCTTCCCTGTGAGAAAAAAATTAAAAATAGCCCTTTAAATGATAGATTCTGGTGAATTTAAATAAATGGACAACATTCAGACATGAGATGAACAAATCCAGTATAAGCCTATATTACAGTAGCATCTTTGTGCAAAGCACCAGAGCTCTTGGGACCCTCGGCCTGGTAGGCCTGTTCAGTAACCCATCCCTGCTTTTAACTACTTTTAACTGAATGAGCGATAGTAAATGACAGGTCAAGCTCAACAATGAAGTAGCACAAATTTTTAAATTAGCCACACGATTGGTCATTGAGGGTGGAATATCTGCTGTGGCTGTTGCCCGTGGCAAACATGAGGTGTGTTGCATTGCTTGGACTGCTGCTTTATGACTAGGGTCTAATTTAGGGGTCTCCAACACGTCACTCGCGAGCTACCGGTTACTCGCCGCCCCTTTTCAAGTAGCTCGCCAAGGGGGGGTGAACCTTCATTCATCCTACTTTCAAAACTTCTCTCGGTTTTTGTAGTTTTGCAGCAGTTATTGTGTATTGTGTATTTTAAATATGCAGACATTCCTGATGCAGCACACGAGGACAGCGTGTGGAAAAATAATTTACTGTCACACTTTGACTGATCCTGAATCTGTATCGGGGACAATTAATACAGTTAGCACTGTGGTCACCTGCAGACATGCGCAGACGTTCTCACTGTGGAGATGTTTATGTGTTCATATCACATCAAACACACAGGAAATCATTCTACATACAGCTGGAAGGTTCCATACTGTAGAAATATATTATTTAATGCTACAACATAACAAGGAAAATGCACTAAAATCTTTCATTTGCTTAATATCAGCTGTACGCGCATTGTGCTGCGCTGGAGCCAGTGTGTGTGTTTTTGGCTTTTATGCTTTAACATTGATATTTCCCGGCGCACGCTCTGTATGTTTAACTGTGTGCGTGCGCGTGTATTTGTCATGTAAATAAGATAAATACCATGACGCTGTTTAGTTAGTTTAATAAAAGAACAACGTGCAGACCTGCTCTAAGAAAGGGAACCTGAATTGACTTCTTTGATCTGGTGCTGTACAGAAAATCAAATTACATCAAATGACCTTGACTGTCTTGTATAATGGTAGGGGAAACACTGGTCTCTGTACCTCTGTGAGTCTGACATGTCATGACATGACACGTCATGAAGTCAAAGTTCAGAACAAGACTGACAGATGAACATTTAAATGACTCCATAAGACTGAACCTAAGTAGCTTCACTCCACCATACACCTGTCTTGTTGACTCCATGCAGTGCCAGTCATCTCACTAACTGAAAAAGACTGAATACACATTACATGTGCAACTGGATATGTGAATACTCTTGTGAAGTGAAACAGTGACAAGTAACAAAATGATAGTTGAATAAGTAATCTGTGTATTTGTAATTGCATTGTTTTCTTCCGACAGCTTTCCACCACCGCAGGTAAACTAATTGTTTTTGTGACATTTTAATGCAAAATGTGAGTTGTGGACACTTTGTAAATGTCCAGGCACAACAAGCTTATTCGGGTTGTTTGGGTTGAAATAAGCTATGAGAATAAACATTAGAAAGCACTTGTAGCTCTCGGCCATTTTCATTCTGTAAAAGTAGCTCTCAGGGGAAAAAAGGTTGGAGACCCCTGGTCTAATTTGTGCCGTGACAGCACTTTTTTCCCCGCTAGTTCCATATAGCAGCTTCCTCGCACACAAGTGTAGAAGCATGGTCCTGGTTGCTGGAGCTTTTGGCACCAGCTTCCAAAAGGCTTTTCGTCGCTACCCACCTCCTCTATCCAAGCCCAGCGCCATTTATTCCTTATGCCTTTATCGATATCTTTGAGGTCTTCCCCTGGCTTCATAAACGTGCTGTCCATTACTTACGGTTTGTGTTGCCAGTATGAGAAACACATTCGCACAGCATGGGAAACACAAAACACATTCACACGTGGTGCAACTGCTGGATCACTCATGTGGAGGGCAGGGAGGTTCGGTTCTTGTGTTATTGTTATGTTTGTTCTGTTATTGTCTGTACAATTAAGGTTAAAATTAATAAACATACTTATGATAAAAAATTATCAGATCAGATCTTGTTCTTGCATCAGTTTCAGAATCTCCCAGTTCAAATGTTCATATGTCAATAAATTGAGTAGTTCAGAATCAGGACCTTCAGTGCTTAAAGTAAGCAGTTGTTGGAAAATAAGCTGTGTCAAATTCAGTAGGCTGTTCGTGTGTAAACACAATCATTTTATGTACAATCAATATTTTACATCTGCTATGTACAGGTTTACAGTACAGTATATTTATTTCTACTACTCCTACTGAGCATCTTTGGCACTAATATTTTATTAATTAGATGAAAAAAGTCAATTGACTATCGTATGTTGTAATGTACATCAGGTTGTCTCCCTGTCATTCCTCCCATGCCGGCGCATATAACAAATAATATCAATTCTGGGAACATTATACTGTAACACGTGCACAAATTCATTATAACCTCTTTAAAGGTCTGTCATGATCATGGCTGTGTAGCACTCTGAAGTGTTGCCACTGTATCAACGTTTTCTGGCATTACATATATCAATACACTAGTATATTGGATTAACTCTGCAGCGTACCTTCATGTACTGTCACCCCACAGTTGTCACACTGGATGATCTCGTCTGCATCCTCACTGTTGTCTCCCAGACAGACGCAGCAGATGAGAATGTGCTGAGTGCTCCAGGTCTGAGGCCGGTCCAGCAAGGCATCCTTGGGAATCAGGAAACAAAGCCATAGTAGAGCCACTTATCAAAAGTCCACCCCTCTAGTTTGACCATATATCAAGCAAATGGCGGTTAGTAAATCCCATGTATAATGCCCACTATGCTAAGTCAATTACAACAAAGACAAAAGTATTCTCCTGGAATCACTCTGATACTATCAAAATAGCTCTTTTCACTATATAGCGAGTTTGAGACTCATATTGTTGATTGGTATTATAGAGTCATACTGCACTAGCCAATGTGAAGGACAAATATTTAATTTGTCTGAAGTAATTTACATAATGAGGGCAAGGTAGTAGACTATTTACCTCAATGAGTGCATCTACAAGCGCTCAAGTAACCAGGTTACTCAAAAAAACCAGGTTTCTCCAGTAATGAGGGAACGAGTTTATATGCGCTAATGAAACAAGATTACTAGAAATCCGCATATACAGGCAGTCGTTGAGTAATCAGATTTCTCCTCTGCCTGTAGCTGATTTTGGAAGCATCGTTTACAAATTAACTAACTACAGATTAGGGATGCTCTGATCGGTCGGCCACCGATCAGTATCGGCCGATTTCTGTGAAAAAGTATGTGATCGCCGATCAATGCCTTTCATTGCCGATCACAAAAGCCGATCACCTGTAGCTCATATTTTGCAGCCTGCAGAGATCCAGTGTGCACGCTGTTTGCCTTATATCAGCTGTACAGTTTAAATATGATGCGCTGCGGCTGGTGTGTGTGTGTTTTGGTCTTTAACAGTCATATTTCCGGGCGCGTGCACCAGAGTTCTGCTGCGAGATGCACACACACAGACATTCTGGAACATTATAATTTAATACCACACATAACACACCAATCTTCTACCTATAATAAATTGAAAAATGTACAGACGGTATGTGATCGGTATCTGTGATCTGCACTCATTGGTGATCATGTCGGAATCGGCAGCAAAAAACCTGATCGGAGCATCCCTAATACAGATGTATAGACACAGAAAAGACCACTTGCTGACTGCTTCTTTTTTAAAATAAATATATACATGTATTGGGGGAGCTGACTGACAATGCTGTGAGAAAGGAACACACAGTCACGGTGCTCCTTTTTGCAGCGCAAACTGTTTGAATTAAAGAAATACAAAGTTCCATATCTAGACGCCTGTGTTGGTTTCAGTTCAGTAGTTGGATTTTGGGTGAACTTCATTTAAAAACAAGTCAGCATCACTCCACGTAATGATCTCCCCTTTCATCCAGCCACTCTGCTGAAAGTGGTAGAGTGGTGAGTGTCAGCAGCATTTCTCATGCACATGTGCTCCTGTAAAAAGCTGATTAGAATCCTCATTACACATATACATGACAGAATAATCAGAAGGGGGAATCTACCTGGGGGAAATCAGGTTTCACAAATGCCCTACCCAGATAATGGTAATAATGTTTCCATTTACATGTCGGTTAAAAATATCAATAGTACTTGTTAGCATGTTAGAGTGACAGTTAAGTATAAACTAAAAGGTTATTCATTTGAAAGATTTAGAATTGTTAAATGGAGTAGCTTACATGTGAACAAGCAAAAAAGAGAAAGAATCTGACCCACTCTGGCTACTTTAATATCTTTACTCCAGTATCAGTTCCAGACTAAATCTCTGTGGGATCAAGTGCTCTGCACTTCATAAACTTTCTCAAATCCATCTATCTCACTATCCCAAAAAGTATATTTTTTGTTTGCTGCTGTGTCTTTGCTGTAATAATGTTTATCAGCCTGTGAACACCAGAGCAAGGTGAGCAGAGCAACCCAGTGTTAGTGACACAGCTATCTGTGGGAAACCTAGACTGAATAAGCCCAAAATCCTGAAAAAGAATTAAGCTGTTTCATAAAGTCAGCACAGAGTTACTGTGTAATGTTCAAGGCCTCAGTGTCATACATACTGTATTAGATATAAAACACCCAAAATAAAATATCTAAAGCAAAATCTTTTCCTACAAAAAATCTTTCCTACAGTGGCATCTTCTTAAACTAGAGGATAGATTCTTTGTCACTACAAAACCCCTATTTACAGAAACAGCAGTAATTTAAATGTATTTTAAACATACAATCACCTACAAAAGTAGTGAAACAGTAAGACCAATTTATCTGTGTTTTCTGTACACTGAAGACATTCTGGTTTAAGATCAAATGAGAGCATTTACACCTAGATACATTAAACATATCAAACAGATCTTTTTGCTTCAGATAACTCAAATGTTTTATTGAGTTAAGTATTAGAACAGATGGTTTCATAGTAAACTGAATTCAATAAAAAATATTTGATTTATTGCTGCTTTTTCTCCATTAAATTTGCTCAGCAGCAGGTGAAATTTATGATCATTTGGGTTAAAAGTTTTCCCTCTGATGAAGTCATATGCTTAATTTGCAGTATGTTTTGGATCATTGTCTTGCTGCATGATCCAGCTCCTCCTCCAAATAATATTGTTTAAATTTCTGAATTCCAGTTTTTCTTTAAAACAAATGTTCTTCAATATCACCACACAACTGTCGTGTGCTAATGTAAGTCATTTTTGGCTATAGTCACTGGTCAACTCGGTACAGTTTTAGAAAATCCTGGTGGCTGCAGTAGCAACTTGTCTTAGGTTTAGCATAAATACTAAAAAACCCAAGGCTTCGAAAGTACGGGAGTACTTCAAATTATCAGAATACATAACAGAACTAGCATTACCAAGTAGAACTAAACTCTTTATGAAAACCATAAAGTCATCTGCCTGCTACCTTAGAATTTACACTGAATAAGTATTTGAGAAAAATGTTTAGGCTTGGAGTACTCTAGATTGACTGAAAATGTGGGCGTGGCTTATGATCAAAAAGCCAACTTTTTCCTTTAAAATTTCAAAAAAATCACTGAAACTCACACGTTTAACCTACAGAGCTAGGATTTCACACACGTGTTCCTTGAATCATCCTGAAAGTTTGATACACTGGACTAAAGGGTCTATTTCGAAGTCCATCACTCTACTTTTTAAGAAGTTTGTACATCAGGTCAATTGTTGTATCTCCGCAACCATTACTCCAATCGCTATGAAACTTGGCAGAGCCTTTCTCTGGACCACCATTAACATGCCTTTCAATTGTCATTAGGATTGGTGAATGTATGTGTGTACTGTGCAATTTTATCTGTTGACGTCATGCTAGTAAAAAATGTTTGAATTTTTTTTTAAAAAGTTCACAAGGGCATGAAAAATATTCAGGATATACGGGACACTTGGCTAGTCATGTGAGGAAAGTTTCTGAATTTTCTGATCATTTTTCAATGTTTGGTAACATTCTGAAAAAAATGTTAGCATAATGCTAACCATGCTTATATCTTTGCAACCATAACTTTAATCGATATGAAACTTAGCAGAGACTTTCTCCACACCACCAATATCAATACACAAAATTTTCATATGGATTGGTGAAGGGACGTGCGTACTGTAAAAGTGTGAATGTTGATGCAATATTATTAATAAAAGTTTTGTATTTTTAATTAAATGAGTTTTCATGTTAAAAGCATTAAATAAATCTATCATGTATAGTCATTTGAGAATATTTTCAGAATTTTCTGATCAATTTCCAATTTTTGGTGAATTTTAAAGACAGTTGAAGCCTTAATCTGTTAGTGTCTAACACCTTCATGCTGCATCTCCAGCAGCCCACAGCCAGAAAAGATGAAAGTGGTTATCACAAACTTAAAAAACATCTGCAGCAAGGGTGTGTTTCCTTTAATTGGTGTTTTTTATTGGCGCAATTCCTTTGTAAAAGCACAAATTTCGTTAAAACTAATAGCATGATTTATTCGCAGTGAGGCGGTGACGTCACTTCCGGTTTTACATACGCGGTGACTTCGCTTCCTCTTTCGAACGCCAAACACTTTCTGTTAGGGATAAAACGGACACAGTATTATTTGAAATAATAGAGATAGTATTTTCTTGGTGATTGTTTCAAGAAGGTTATGTTTTTAATAAACGTTTGTATTATTATTTTAAAGAGTTTTCATGTTAAGGGCATGAAAATACATTATGATGTAACAGACACTTGGCTAGTCATATGAGAATATTTTCAGAATTTTCTGATCAATTTCCAATTTGTGGTGTTTTTTATTGGCACAATTCCTTTGTAAAAGCACAAATTTCAAGAACAGTTGAAGTCAGTAGAGAAGATCAGGGTTTTGGTAACTCCTTTAGCTACAGGTCAATACTAATGTAATGGATTATAAGACACAGACTGTGTGCAAGAAAATACACACACACACACACACACACACACACACACACACACACAAAGACACATGCAGCTGCACTTCATTAATGTATTCTTATAACAGAGATATTCAAGTTGAGAAATAGACACAGACACTGAGTGAGATACGTTGCCATAGTAATGGTCCGTTAAAAAACAGTTAAATTTATGTGTCTACAAACAGGGAAAATAGAGGGAGGAATACCTCCACAAAATCCTCTCTGACGCAAAAACAATTGGTCATATTGGAAAAATTCCAAGACTCTGAGCATGCCAACACTTTGACAAACTCACTCATATCTGTTTGTGGAGTAAATCTAAGAAATGAGGGTTAAGTGACGATTTACAAACACAGGTAATCTCTGATTTGGATGAGACTTGGCAGAGAAATTTTAACATGGAAGTGAATGCGCTGCCTAGACCACGAGCTGTCAACACTTGGCCACGGCATGCAAAAACCGTGAGTCAAGTCATTATAAGACGTATATGTCTTTCCTACGTTTCTATGTATAAATTGTTTATGAAAGATGAAAGCTGACTGAAGAGGAGACAAAAAGAAGCAAAAAAAGTTGATAAAAGTTGAAGGGCAGACCTTTGCGCCGCTGAACCTTAAACCTATCTCGCCCATCAGAAAGCAGGATTTACCGAGCAGAGTCGTGTAATGTATATTTTGTGTGATAGGGATATCCAGTCTATCTTGTGAGCTCATACTGTGTTGATTTTGGTGGTTTGTATTGCCATGGTAACTCAAAATGCCAACGAACTACAATAGTGGACATGTCATGACTGAGATGGTTGTTTTGATGTATAATATGTGCGGTGGGAATCCACAGTCTGTCCTGTGGAGCATCTCGTGTTTGGTTGTTAGTGATTTCTGTTGCCATGGTAACTCCAATTACCAAACATTCATAATAGAAGACATCATGACCAAGCTGATCGTTTTGATGTATAACATGTCTTATAGGACTACACAGTCTGTCCTGTGGAGCATCTTGTGTGTGGTTGTATCCGTTGCCATGGTAAATCAATATGCCAACTAATCGTAAACAGCGGCCATCACCTGACCTAGATGATCGTTTTGATGTATAACATGTCTGAAAAGAATCCACAGTCTGTCCTGTGACCTCATCCTGTGTGGTCTGTGTGTGGCAGATAGGCATCTGGACATGGGAACCATTTTGATGAAGCTTCAGCCAATCAGGAGGGACACACCATGTGACATGTCTCAAATCCAAACAAAATCACATAAAAATTAAATCACCAGATTTTAATCACCCTCATAACACTGCTCTACAAACTCTACAAACAAACTGCTCTAATTCAAAAACTATAAAAGATATGAAGAAGCTGTTATACAGGGAAAAAGCTGAAAGTGTCTGGACTTGTTTAAAGTTTGAATGATGTTTCTACGACAAAGTACAGCGACACACCATGAGGATGAAGGGAGGAAAGTTGATGAAAATACTCCTCCAACTGCCATTTTTTGACCAAAAAATGGAAAAACTTAAATTAATTAAAAAGTATTTAATATTTTTACACTAAAAGCAGTCAGTTTGATGTATATTTTGTGTGGGTTCTCTCTCCTGTTCGGGCCGAGAGGTGAGGTGGAGAATAATATGTGCCTCCATTAAAATGAATGGCTTCGCCATGCAATGCATTGCCTCCTATTCATTTTTAATGGCAGGCACCAATAAAGAGACCAGTTTAGAACTGGAGAACAATATGTGCCTCCATTAAAATTAATTCATTTCATTTTTAATGGCAGGCACCAATAAATAAATAATAAATAAAGAGACCAGTTTAGAGGTGGAGAACAATATGTACCTCCATTAAAATGAAAGGAGGCAATGCATTGCATTGCTTCGCAGCAGTGTGAACTCTTCAGTCCAGCGTCTCCTACATTAGTTCGATTGGGTTCTAATATGCTGATTGAGCTGTCCAAGCCATTGCAAAGACTATTCCAGGAGCTACTTTCTTCTTTAATAAAATACACAACAAGAAAGAATGCCTGGGGTCGTTGGGTACATCCCAATTCCCTTAATTGATCACTCGCAAGAAGCTGTTCCACTCCTCCATCTTGAAGGACTTCTCAAGGCCTCTTATTGAAGGGGAGGGAGTTTTTCCTCTCCACTGTTGCCTAGTGCTTGCTCATGTGGGATTGTTGGTTTCCTACAAATATTCTACACACGTGTACATACTGTATATAAATGTAAATAATTTTTATGGAGATGTAAAGTGTATAAAAGTCTCACGGTCAGACGTCCAGTGAGCGGAAACTGTTCAGCTGTAAACTATGATAATTTTGTGGCTTTATTTGAGCTGCCAGAGAGGAACACACTGGCAAGACTTACAACCCGAATTCCGGAAAAGTTGGGACGTTCTTTATATTTGAATAAAATTAAAACTAAAAGACTTTCAAATCACATGACCCAATATTTTATTCACAACAGAACATAGACAACATAACAAATGTTCAAACAGAAATGTTACAATTTTATGCACAACATGAGCTCATTTCAAATTTGATGCTTGCTACAGGTCTGAAAATAGTTGGGACAGGGGCATGTTTACCATGGTGTAGCATCTCCTCTTCTTTTCAAAACAGTCTGAAGACGTCTGGGCATCGAGGTTACTAGTGTCTGGAGTTTTTGTGTTAGAATTTGGTCCCATCCTTGCCTGATATAGGTTTTCAGCAAGAGTTTGTGGTCGCATTTGACGTATTTTTCATGTAATGATGCGCCAAATGTTCTTTATAGGTGAAAGATCTGGACTGCAGGCAGGCCAATTCAGCACCCAGACTTGTCTCCGCCAAAGCCATGCTGTTTTAATAGCTGCAGTATGTGGTTTTGCATTGTCCTGCTGAAATACACAAGGCCTTCCCTGAAATAGACGGGAGCATATGTTGCTCTAAAACCTTTATTTATCTTTCAGCACTCATAGTTCCTTCCAAAACATGCAAGCTTCCCATACCGTACGCACTTATGCACCCCTATACCATCAGTGCCCGTGATTACCAACAAGAATGTCAAATTTGGACTCGTCTGACCAAACACTTTCCCACTTTGAAACAGTCCATTTCAAATGAGTCCTGGCCCACAGGACATGACGACGCTTCTGAACCGTGTTCAAATATGGCTTCCTTTTTGCATGATAGAGCTTTAGTTGGCATCTGCAGATGGCACAGCAGATTGTGTTTTACAGTGGTTTCAGGAAGTAATCCTGAGCCCATTTAGCAAGGTCATTGACACGATCATGCCGATGAGTGATGCAGTGTCGTCCAATAAAGGTCTTTGGCCTGATATCTCCAGTTACTCTGAATCTTTTGATTATGTTACGCACTGTAGATGATGAGATTTGCAAAGCCTTTTTAAACTTTTCCACAATCTTTTTACACACTTTCACAGATTGGAGAGCCTCTGCCCA
>JAUBNQ010000003.1:19650456-19661104 GCA_032353495.1 Ctenopoma kingsleyae | reverse complement strand
AAAAGAAGGATGAGTTGCATCCCAAGAACACCATCCCTACTGTGAAGCATGGGGGTGGTAACATCATGCTTTGGGGGCGCTTTTCTGCAAAGGGGATAGGACGACTGCACTGTATTAAGGAGAGGATGAATGGGGCCATGTACTGTGAGATTTTGAGCAACAACCTTCTTCCCTCAGTCAGAGCATTGAAGATGGGTCATGGCTGGGTCTTCCAACATGTCAATGACCTGAAGCACAAAGTCAGGATAACCAAGGAGTGGCTCCGTAAGAAGCATATCAAGGTTCTGGACTCCAGACCTAGATCCAGTAGTAAATCTTTGGAGGGAGATGAAACTCCGTGTTGGTCAGCGACAGCCCCGAAACCTGACAGATCTAGAGATCTGTGTGGAGGAGTGGACCAAAATCCCTGTTGCAGTGTGTGCAAACCTAGTCAAGAACTACAGGAAACGTTTGACCTCTGTAATTGCAAACAAAGGCTTCTATACCAAATATTAACACTGATTTTCTCAGGTGTTCAAATACTTATGTGCAGTAGTGCAATACAAATAAATTCTTTAAAAATCATACAATGTGATTTCCTGAATTTTTTTTTAAATGCTATCTCTCACAGTGGGAATGCACCTACAATGTGAATTTCAGACCCCTCCATGATTTCTAAGTGGGAGAACTTGCATAATCGCACGGTGTTCAAATACTTATGTTCCTCACTGTATGTTGTAAGTAGTTTATAGAATAAAACAAAAATGTTAATTTTACTCAAACATATACCTTTAAATAGCAAAATCAGAGAAACTGATAATTTTGGAGTGGTCTCCTAATTTCTTCCAGAGCTGTATATATTCTGTGTGAGGTCTTACACCGTAAAGTGTTGAGATGACTTATGTTGTGATTTGGCGCTATATAAATAAAGTTGAATTGAATTGAAATTGAATTATTTCGCTTTTAGCAAGGGCACATCAGACCGTCTTTTACCAGACTGTCACACCCCTTTATTGGAGACCTGTTTGATTGATTGGCTGCAGACCTTAAACCACCTCACAACATCAGCACAGTTTTATATGTTTATATTAAGAAATATTATAAATAATATATATTATATATAAAGAATATCTGTGCAAACAGTGGTAACTGTGTTTCCTAATTATTATTTGGACAAATACAAAGTTCAATCCAACAAAAGTGACCTCAGTAACTCTAAAATCCAAATGCCATCTGTTTCACAGCTGAGTCGGATCAGAGGGGAGGATGACTCCAAAAACACACTTTCTTGGTCCCTCTCTCCTTGCATCTCTCCATGTAGAGATGCTCTCTCCATCTTTATTGAGAGGGATTAAGATGCAAGGAAAAGACGCAAGTGAGGAAAATGTGGATATAATTAAGACAATTGGGATTCAGCCACGGTCTTGTTGCAAAATGAAGTTATCCCCAATTAGTCATTACACAGAGGGAATGACATGGCTCTTCATAACGGAGTAATATCTGTGCTGTTTGAGGATGCCTTGCACATAATGCAGACTGCCCACTCTCCCTTTGCTGAAGCATCCCCAGATCATCACATTTCCACCTCTACGCTTCACTGATGGTGTTATGATGCAGCAAATTCAGGAGCAGTGAGGTGTCAGTTTCTCAAGGAGGACACTTTTTCTGTCACTGAGAATGTTTTAACAATGACAAAAAATATTAATGCCGTCTGTCATTTTGACAAATTAGAACACTCAAAGTGTCACTAGACTGACCTAAGTATTTCACACAGCTATCCAGTAAGTGTGAACATTAATTACCTCCATCCAGGCTTGTCTCTAAACTCACATGCAGTTGTATAACTGGGTTTGGCCAATCCTACATTCGAACTGTGGCTGCACACTCAATATCTCTCTTAATTTTTTCCCTCTATGAAAGCTACAGTGTGTAACTTTTTTGAATACCTTTAGTAGTGATAAGCGTCATAACTTATCTCATTGTAGAGCCATATTGATGTCTCCCCATGAATCAGACTCACAGAACACTCTGGCAGTGGTATAGAGGTATGTGCTTCTAAAGGTTTTTGAGCGAGGCTCTCACGCCTAACCAGGCCAGCTAACAGTCTTGGCTGGGCCCGGGACAACATAATCTTAGATGTCGCCACCCGCCCCCACCAAAAAAAAAAAAAAGCCCACCCCACTGCATTCTGGCAAAAGTTGTTTTGTTTTTTTCACTACTAACATTGTAACGTGACTTTAGCGTTTCTTTTGCCATCCCATGTATGATGTTCTCTCTATCAGAGTCGGTCATTTTTAGTCATAATGCAGGATCACTGTAATTAAGTGTCTGATTAGTCTCCTGGTCTCCGACGGGGCACCGAGTCCCTCCCACTGTCGCTGTGACTGTCGTTGGCTTGCTGTGTCGCTTCTCTCTCAGTCTGAATCTGTCTCTCCGCTCCGGGAGAGGCAGACCCTCCCTCAAAAAGTGGATCCTTCTCCTCCTCACTCTCTCTCTGTCACCTGAACAACACGCCTCAGCTGGTTCTCCTGCTCCACTGTCGGACCTCCCTCATCTCTGATAGAGCTACCACACTCAGCTGTTTATGTCAGAGAGAACATGTTGTGTCTCTTATACAAGATTTATACATGTTTAAACTAGAGCAGGACTAGACAGGTCACGTTAAAGGCTGCTAAACATTTGCGTGCTGCCCTGCTCTATAATGACGCAACTGCCCATCGCCTCGTCCCCCGCTCCACTTGCTCCAGCCTCATTATCATCACCTGCTTTTAAATATTTTCTCATAAAATCCCTCATCTCTATTTTCCTCTTCTCTTGTCTTATTCTCTTTTCTTTTCTGTGCACAAGATTTATGCTGACTGAACATTTAGACAGTTTACTGGAGAGCTCTAAATAAACTCAAAGTCAAAGGTTGTTGTCTATGGCCAAATCATTGAGGGAGTGGGGGCATTATTGACCACTATTTCATGGACAATTATTGAAAAAAAAAGAACACTTTATGTCATTAAAATATTACATTTTTTTCCACAAAAAGGCCATTTGAAAAATGATTCCTCTCGATAATTTATTGGGTCGAAGGGCCCAGTTCTGGGCCCCCCCTCTACCGTGGGCCCGGGACAAGTGACCTGTTTGTCCCCCCCGTTGTCAGCCTTGCTTCTTATTTATTGCAAATTGATATTGACTAATACCTGAAGGGCTGGGCAGAGCAAGGTGGAATGTACTAGTGTACAGTAGAACAGCTGAGTGGATTAATTCCAAGTGTCATGCTTGTACTCACGTAAATTGTGTATTGTAGATTTAAATTTCTTCTAATATAATTGATAAACTAAAATGAATATGACAGGTAATGACAGATTATGACAGAATTTCATATCCTTTTGTAATTATATTTTTTTGCGAGATTTCTCTTTTTTATATTTCTTCATATATATATTTGACACCGCAGGGACTGCACCTAATTTCATTGTAATTGTTACAATGACAATAAATATATTCTGATTCTGATTCTGGAATTTATATGAGCCTCTCCATCATAATGTTGCAAAACGAGGAATTAAAACACAACATCTGCTCTAAGTACTTTCACTGCCTTTCACTGTATCTTCAGTTCTGATTTGAGTTGCAGACATGTCTCTAGAGTAAGCTTCCAACCTCTTTCTTGCAAGTGTATATCAAGAATTTGAAATTTGTATTGCTGAACTTTCATCTTTAGATGTTCATCTTTTGATCTTTTCAACCCAAAAGTCCTCACTGTACAGCAAACACAAATTAAGAGGCCTTGTTCTTCTTCTACATTTGAAGGGGACTGTAGTATATATACTCCACATTACAGATGAAACAGTGTGAAAATTTAATATGCGATTACAGTGACCAAAATTGTCATGGTTTTCATTAATATTGCAGTAATGGTAAAATTTAAAAACAAAACAAAAACATTTTTTTAAAGGTCTGGTACACATTCATCTGTGTGTTCTATAGACTGAAAATATAATTTTCAACTTTTACTGAACTTGCTCCTCTGTTTACTGAGAGTGTTTCTGATTCACAAGAAGCCTTACTGGTTTCTATTCCAAGATTTTAATTATTTGAAAAGTTAGTGTGGTACAGCAGTTACGTCTTTTTTAATTTAAGTAAGTCATTACAGTTATTTTTGCTTGAAAATAGGGGTGAAGTGGAAGAGGTTAATCAGAGTAATTTCATACTGTAAAGGAATTTCTTCCACTGCATGTCTTTTGGATCTCAAGCTGTCTGCAAAACAGTCAGCATTTTAGAAAATGATCTGTTGAAATTATTTCTTCCTGCTGCTAAAATGAGGCAGATAAGAATGGAGTTTGAGGACATAAAATCAAAACAACATGCTACAAGAAGCTTCTTATTTCTTGTTGGCAATAACTGAGCTGCAGATAACTGCAGAGTCAAGTGACAGCTGTCACTACAAGGAAACCTAGCATGTCTGAGTTATTGTTTTTCATTTGTGATGTGTTAAATCCACTTTTAAGTTAACTATCTAAATAGTGTGCCCATATTAGATAAGAAATGTACTCACCTCGTTGCCCTTTCCCTGGGACATGCTGTCATTAGTAAGCTCTTCATCAAAAGTGCTGGTGCTCTTGGCCTTCTTCTTGAACTTTTTCATCTCTTTGTCACTATCACCATCACTACTACTGTTATTGTTATCATCACCATCTTCCTTGTCATCATCCTCATCCTCATCATCATCATCATCTTCGTCATCATCGTTATCATCGTCGTCATCGTCAGTGGCACTGCCACCATCCTCTTCCTCATTGCTTCCTTTCTGAGTGGCTGCTTTGCCTTTCTTCTTCCCTGCTGTAGGTCTCCAGTCATTATCATCTTCACTATCGTAGTCGTCCATCTCATTCAGCTCCTCCATAGTGGTGAAGTCCAGAAGGGGACGGTTCCTGCGGAAATTCCATTTCTTGGGCTCAGCTTGAGACGTTTCAGAGTTCATGATGCGAGAGCCAGATGTCGAAGTAGACTCAGCAGCAGCAGCTGAAGTAGGCTCAAGGTCTGATGTCTTCTTGCTTTTGCGTCGACCTTTGGGTGGGGAGACAGTGGGAGTGTCTTTACTGGAACTGTCTGAGGAAGGCTGCTGTTTGGTCTTCTCTTCATCTTCTGTTAGGTTTTCCTCAGCAACCAGATCTTTGGTCTCCTCCTCATCTATACCATTGTCTGCAGAACCAGCATTGTCTGAGTCACTTTCGGAATCTGCAGCGCTTGCTTTAGACCCTTCTTCATCACTGCCATTGACTGTGCCATCTGAACCTAATAGAACACAACACAATGACAAGTGAATCAGAAGAGTAACAATGAGGTTATCTGAAAGGGCTTGGTTGCTAGCCCAGCATTTGAAGTGACTTTGAGTGCTTTCACACCTGCAGGCTTTAGTCCATTTTAATCAGACTCAAGTTTGTTTTCCTACTTGGTGCAATTTGCTTTGTCTGGTGTGAACACAGTAATCAAACCATACCGAGACCCACTCATGAATTGAGGGAATTGGATTATACAGTATGTAGATATTAAGTTATCTAATTTACATGCAAAAACATGCTGTAGGACAAATGTAGAGCTGTGTAGGAGTGTAGGAGGTGCGGTGTCTTATAGGCATCTAGTCGGATGACTGTGCAAATCATGTAATGTTATGAACAATCACCAGGAGAACGACCAATCCACGTAGGTTAACCTACATTGTAAAATTATCTCTCATATGTCCCACAAACAGTAATAACAACAAAGTCTGTAACACGGGATCTTCTTTTTTTGTTCTCACAGGAGACACCTGACCAATAAGCGGAGAGAACATTGTCAAGCAGTTTGAAGTGACACATTTTAGTATGCTTGGATTTTCTTTAGTGTGAAAAGAAACCGAACCGAAAATACTACAAGTTTACAATCAAATGGTTTGGACCAGAGCATACAAAGCTGTGAAATCGCCCTTTGTGTAATCAGCTGTGTTAAAGGCAACTTGAAATTAAAATCAATTTTGCAGCACCCTGGCAATCAAACAGTTACAGTGCATGCCACATAAATGCAGCATCCCCAGTTCTAGCCCTGCTGAGGACCTTACTGCATGTCATATAACCCTTCTCTTGTCCCATTTTCCTTGCCTATCTCTCTAACATTATCAAATAAATATTCTAAAATATCTTGAATAAAATCAATATACTTCTCCTGGGTGTTTGTTTTAGCCTGTGTATTTTTTGTTCAAAACTGCAATACCTTGAGTTCTTGTCTCTATGGTTTAAGCTCCAAAATCAGTGTATCCCACATTTCACATAATGCAAGTCAACTGGAGATGCCTTCTCCAAGTAGAAGACATAACTTTCATAAATGTAATTTATTTCTTATAGGTTTATGTATTTGAAAGATCATGCATACCTGAGGCATCTCCCACTTCAAAGTCACTGTCATCTGAGCTGTCATAATCCAAGGCATCTAAGAGAGAGGCAGCAAGTGGCTTCACCTGCCGACGCTTCAAACTGCGGTCCACTAAGAAAGGAGAAATGCAGAAAACAAAACATCAGAAAATAAGGTTTGAGTAAGGGTGAGATGTCCATGCCACAGAATAATAAACATTTTGTAGTGCAACAATAAGCAGTGCAAAGCTTTTTAAACACTCACTAATGCAAAGAGTGAGAGAGTGATAACAAATCTTGTTTTTCTGTATCATGTATGTCAAAACCTCTGATCAAAATCTAGATTTTACATTGCTAACAGAATTTGGGGAGTTGAAGTCTATTTTTGACCTGCATAAACCATTAGAGTGTATCACTTTTGTTCTAATGCCACAGGTTCAATACTAGCCCAGCTGCTAGCAAGATCCCATTAACAATTATCCTGTACTCTTCAAACAAAAGAGGCACATCAGCAGTATTTGATGGCGTGGAGCAATGTTTGCAAACTCGCAAACTCACAAGCAACAGAGCACCCTCATCAGTGCCATATGTCATAAACAATCAGTGTATTGTATGTCACTGGGAAGTAGTATGTACAAGTTAAATGTGAGGAGCATACTGTATTCTTGTGTACTGTATAAATGCTACATATCAGCAGAACAGCAGTAGTATACCAAGAAATTGATAAGCACCATTCAAATTCTAATCTCAAAGGCCTGAATGATGCACCACATCTGGAGCAACACTAAACGTGTGCAATTTAGGATTATGAAATATTATGTTACTTAAGAGCTTTATAGCAAAACATTTACAGTTCTTCTGCCTGTTTTTAGCTGTGGGAAGTAATGATCTGCTGTGGAAAAAACGCACGACTAGCGTTTGTTTACATTTAGCAAATCTGAACGCAGACCACTATGGCTAAGTTGAAGTATACTCTAATGCCTGAAATGGTGTCTGACGCTGAAATTGAGACAAATATGAGGCTCATAAACCCTCCTCACGTGAACACTGCATTTAGTGTTAGCGAGCAACGCGCACCGCTGCGTCTCAACAGCACGCAAGATCTTCATGGTGCTGTAATGCTAAGAACCAAGTATGTTATCAGCAGTTAGCGACACAGTTTTTATCACTAATCCACCGGGCACCGTCCAACAAGGTCTCTGAAACATTTAATGTTACTGCAGTTGCATCGCACCATCTTCGTCCACCTAGCAAAGTAGCTAGCTTAATTGTAGCTAGCATTAGCGGTACTAATTCAGTTTAAATTACGGCATTGTGTGAATCCTTAAGAACACGTCACACAGATATAAGTATAACAATAACATTAAAGGATAGACTGACAATAACGAAGAACGAAGTACCAAACTGCATCTAAAACAAACCAGGTTTGCATTATTAGCTGCAGTGCTAGTGCTAGCAACAAAGTATAGCTGGACTAGCTTAACCGGATAGCTACTAAGTAGCAGTAGTACGAGACGCCAAATAATGTTTAACCAGTGCGCTGGAAAAAATCTAACTTAAAAAGCTCGCGCTAAATGTTATAGGAAATGGCAGCGTGGAAAGCAACACTCACTCTGTTGTTCGTTTTACTACAGGGAACAAGATAAACCTCCTCTTAGCAGCATGATATGTGGACAATGGAAAACAGCAGTGACGTAGGTACAGGCGACTGGGTGATGTTGCCATGGGGACAGTTAGGATGAAACAGCTGGATAGAATCAGAATCAGCTTTATTCGCCAAGTATCCTAGCACATACATGGAATTTGGTTCTGGTCTTTTGTTTCCATTGTCCTCTTTTGACTTTGCCAGTTTAGCACATAACAGACGATTAAAATAAATGAGCCTAGATTGATCCTGATACATGGTAAGGGGAAGACTGATGGGGTAGGCAAGGAAAAGGGATGATTACAACTGTCCTTGCTTGATGACAAATGGGCTCATATTGTGCTGGAAAGAGGTAGTTTTTTTTATCAGGTGGCATCAAAACACACTGGGGATATTACAGTAGCCATCATGGTCATCATCAGTATCAGGATTTTCATCATTTTCTCTGCTGCCCTTGCTCTGATCAACATACAGCATGTGATGCAGCCAGATAGTGTTGGAGAGATTATGAGTCACTACCGTGTCTGAAAGTGGAATCTGTGCGCTAATGTTAGTGAGGCCAGTTGTAAATGTAATGACTTGTCCGCAGAGCAGCAACACATTGAATTTGAAATGAAAAACTCAAAATGTGAGTGAAGTCAAGGGAAGTCAAGTTTTAATTCAAGGAGTATGACAAAACTGTGGTTGTAGATGGATGTAGATGTTGAAGATGGAACCCTTTCACAACATCTAGTCAAGAACATTCTTGAGGAAGAAGGCATTTCATTGTCAAAGTCTACTGTCAAATGTCAGTCATCATTTATGAATGAAAAGCAGAGACTTCACTGTGCTTGCACATTATCAGTTTTTGATGTGGATGGGTTTTTATTTATCTGTAGTCTCTGTGTGATGTCACTATGTAAAGTTTGTATTTACCTAATTACAATATGTACTTACACAATCCTTTGAATGTCTGCTGTCTATTTGACCCCTCCACCACTGATGAAGATGAAGGTGACAATGAACAGCACTGCGGTGCTGATACAACGACAAACTCCAGGTGTTACAAGTAGAAGGGTCACAAAAAATCTATTTGAAAAGAGTTATGAAATCTCCTTCAACTATTTCTAAAAAATACATGTAGCACACATTTGCATGGCAGTACACGAGATACCCATTACTCCCACCCAACCCTCACTAACTCTTCCAACATTTTTAATAATTATTTATGATCACAATTTGCTTTTAGAAACATCCAGTCTCCCCCATACAACTCCTACACCATCAATGTACGTGGGAGCTGCAGTTCGGTCTGCACATGTGCAAGGTGTTCACCTGAGCGCAGCAATATACAACTTAACAACAGAAATAAGACTTATTTTGTTACAAACAAACAACTTGTACAAACAACATAATGCTGCACAAGTGAAACAGACATGTGGACCACGATCATGTTTTAACCAGGTATACAAAGAAATAAATGATTCTATATTAAATTTGAAAATTATATCTTGAATAATCACACATGGACTCCACTGTTTGTTTGTTGTATTGTGATTCAAAGGTACAGAAAGTTCACAGACATATAGTAAACATTCTGAATATTAAGCTTAACATTTTGGTCCAAGGGATAGATGAAATGCAGCAGACAATAAAAGTTGATGGTGACTAGTAAAAGAGGAGCTATAAGAAAAGCTGTGCAGGCTCAGTGCAGAGGAGTGAGATGTTGAGAAAGTGTCCTACTACAGATATCAGTCAGCTTGATGAACCAGAAGACAGAAGCAATTACATCAAGAGCAAGAATAACACAGGGTTCAGGAAATAAAAACATTACTATAAGGATTCACCATGACAAGTAAGGTTTAAAACCTCATATCAAGAGGAGTAATTGCATTGGTTGTTATTTATGAATGCTGAGGTAAAATGTTCCAAAATGTCTGTATTGATCTATAACCTCACTCCACCTTAGGATTTTGCATTTAAATTGGAATATTTATCCAATCATACAGTGTGAATCATGTGATACCTTGTTCTGCATTTATCTTTCATGAGACTGTCTTTACATTTCATTCTACATCTGGAGAAAGCTAATCATATTGGTACCTACCGCCAGTGCCTGATGATGTCTTAATGCAATAAAATGCTCACTGGTAAACAATTATCTCTGACACATGCAGGACAAATTATAGTTTAAGATGTTTCATTTTCAGCTTGGCTCTTATTAAATTGTGAATCTGATAATGCAATGTGAGGAACACAGAATAAAATCCTTTACTATTTAATGAAGTGGTTCATGGACTCCCATGGGTCTACTAGTGTCACAATGTACGTCTTTGTTTAGATTTCTTCTCAGTTTTTTCAGTTTGTTTTATAACTTCTACAGTCAACAGTCAATTTATTTATAATACAAAAATTAAAATTCTAATACATATATATATATATATTGAGGGTGTGTGTGTATATATATATATATATATATATATACACACACACCCTCAATTATACAATTATATATAAGCACAAATACACAAGGTAATATATATATTTTTTTAAATTCCCCACTCGCCCTCCTGTGGGTGGTCTTTGTCCTGGGCCTGGGAGCTTGAGGGTCCTGCGCAGTATCTTAGCTGTTCCTAGGATTGCGCTCTTCTGGACAGAGATCTCAGAT